>CDMC01000008.1:1690969-1731239 GCA_001511075.1 Aspergillus calidoustus
TTCTCAAGCCCACACACTTCCTGCGCGGACCTCCGTACGGTGGATTGGATATAAATGAGACCTTCCCCTGCTGCATCCTTCGGTAAAACATCGTCGCTGCGACTGCCTACTCGAGCTGCCCATCATGTCTTTCTTGTGCACCCCTCTCGCCTTGATCAACCCGTTGCACCGTGAAGGGTGTATCGTTTCCTCGCCCCATGGAGGTGCATGTCCGGTGTCGATTGACTTCACCAAGCGGCTCTCTGCCCATCTGGAGCTGACCTTGTCAGAAAAGGAGTCGAAGCCGGAAACCCGGGCGACAAACTACAGGAACGCAGCCAGATTGATGACATGCGACAATCACGGAAAAGAGGCTTGCGAAATCGCTGGTTGGTGGGAAGAGCAAGCAGCACAGCAATCCAACTCTATCATACATTCCCTCTCCAGCACAGAAATCCCGACATGCAAGCAGTCTCTGCAATCGCAGATATCTCCGGAAGGTGGAATTATGCGCCAGTCAATACGCATCTAAATCTCGATGATGTTATTATCATATCTGGTTCGAAGGCTTCGTGCATGACCGGTTCACCTCCTCGATCAGCCCTTCACCGCGAAGGCTCAGAATTGCGCCGAGCAAGCGACTCCTGATCTGTAGGTTGTCGGCGTTGGCCATCTCCATCGTATCGACGCGCTGGACACATGATCACCGGAAGGCCACTGCTATTGACCAAAGACCGCCTGCAACCCAGCCCGACCTTCTTGGAGCTCTTTCATACGGGGATCATGGCCAAGCAACGTTGTTCCGGTTTCATGAGCCGGGTTCAAATTGGGACAATGTCCTTGGGTATTTGCAGACATCAATGTACGGTGATTGTCCTCTAGGTCCCCCCTATCCAATTTGAGACTCCACGGAGACGGCAAACCGAGCAGACGTTTGACACCTTCGGGTATGGAGCATGTTGTTACTGTTTACCTACTATGAATACAGAGGTTCTCTATTGCAGTACATAACTGGCCATGAGAGCATGATTTTTCTGAGCATAACCTGAGCAATTACGAAGCCGGACCACCTGGAGTAGAGAAGAGAAAAAAAACAATCCCCGCTAAGCCCCCGAGATGGCTGCCGCAACCTCACCGACCGAACTCAAGCTCTTGTAATCAAAGTCACCCGTCAAATAGACCATCGCAACGCCCTTCATAACCGCAGTCCCAACAACGGCTGCGTAATTCACGTCCTTCAGGACAGAGTTGATGATGATCGCGCTCTGGCTATAATCACTCTACTCAACTCCGTTGAACAATCTGCCCGACCCGGACTACTGCTTACTGCCCAGCCACGCGTCGTACGTGCTTTCGAAGTCGACGATGTGTGTCGCATAGTCGAAGTATTGCGAGTCCGGGGCTGTGCCCGGGTTGAAGATTACCGTTGAGCTGTTTCCGGTGGACGGGAAGTGTGCAGAGTGCGACTGCACGTATTCGGCGGCTTCTTGCATGTAGGATACTTGGGCTTTGTCAGAAGATTGAGGCACTTCATCGAAGAATATTCCCGACAGCGTTATGCCGGAGTTGTGGTTTGCTGGGGTGCCAGTGCTGGTAGCCGTGGGAGCAGAAGTATAGGCAGGCGTAGAGGTGGGAGTCGACCTGGGAGTTGTTGTCGTAGCGAATCCAGTTGGGGCCGTGCTCGCAATAGGCTCCAGGCCGGTATCATCATTCGGGCACGAATGCCTATACCGGCGCTTTGTCTGACTGCGCTTGGTGGAGCTACTACCGCTGCCACTGTACGAAGCCCACTCGCTATAAACATCGATGTCCTGCTTGATGTCATCAATATTCCGGTTCGCCCAGTTCGTGCGGACGTATCCANATCGCCGTCCCCTCTGCGTGGAAAGTCGAGGCCGGCCAATATGTGTACCTCTGGCTGCCACAGGCAGGCCTGCGAACTGCTAGTCAACTGCCGCTGTTCTATGTCTCGTCTTGGGAAGATACGCCGGGGCCCAACGACGCGAGGGCATCGACTGCGGAACCAGGGGTGGAATGGAGACAGGTGGGAACAGCGGCAGAACGCGATGCAGCCGCGCCCACGGTCAGCCAACGGCATGGATCGAGAGGGAGGACCTCCTGGAATACTGCGATGGGTCACCGAACGCTACGGGTGCTGGCCCGCCCGCAGTCTTCGGCACTGGCGGCGGCGCTCTATAATGCCAAGTATCTCACAATATTCCACACAGCGCGCTCGTGCTGGGACCGTACGGGCGACCGCCGGATCTGGCCCCCTTCGGGATCGTGCTACTGATCGTAGAGGATATCGGGATTGCGCGAGTCTTTTCGCTCATCCCGACCCTGATCCTGGCGAGTGAACAGCACCGCGCTATGGCACGGAAGCTTATCGTGGTTTGGCAAATGGAGGACTTAGGTACCGCGCGTCGCAGCACCGCATCCTGTCTCCCCGAACGGTGGGCTGAGCTAACACGGTCTAGACAACCGTCGGTGGGTGAACATGCAGCATTTGCTGGACCTCGATCGCCAAGAATTCAAGGTACCACGACCGCCGACCAGCCCGCGATCCATAGGCTGCCCGTGATAGATCCTCCGATTCGTCCTCTACTACCGTCGAAACCGCAAGAATGAGCCCTCACGGGACCCAGGAACGAAGGTTCGATTCATGAAAGGGACTGTGGATGTGGCAGAGACGATAAAGACGTCCCTGAATACACGTCGGGGGAGTATGTTGGTCGGCGGTATGAACCCTCTTCGAGGTTTGGGAAAAGCTGATGCGTCCGATGAAGCCATGCTAACGGATCACTGACTCCACTCTGTGCTCGACAGTCGATCCGTAACCAGGTCAAGGCCATCGTTCAGCCCAAGCTGAGCGATGACCTCCGGCTCCTAGATCTTGATGTCGAGCCGTATCATCAGTGGTTGGACATTGACACAACGGTGGCCACTACCGGACCATCCAGAAACCACCTCCAATGGATCGCCGCCAGAATCGCTGAAGGCCGTGGTCATTCCAGCTGACCGATCTACCAATGGTCCCTTGTTTGACGAGCTCCCGTGCAAGTTCGATTGGACTACCAGGTTTTCTCTGCACGTTTTTACCCCTACACTCATGCTAACCCAGTCGACGCCGATTCCTCACGTGGCTGCGCTCACCTCGGGTCCTATGCACGGCCCCAGCCAGGTAATTCCGCGACCGAACGCTCCATAGTATCACTGCTCCCAGCATTCCGCTCCTTCGGCGTGTTCGCGTCTGCGCAGCCCGTCCGACGGCGAGAACAGACTCCTATCGCGGGAGACGCTATTGGATCGCGGAAGTGTCGGCAATGGTAGGTCCGCGAACGCGTGCCACCGCAACGTTGGCATCGTAACCGGCCAGACGGTGGAGCCGACGAGACCGGTGCACTAGCGCCTCCGCGGGACCGAGATTGGGCCAAGCCGACCCTGGGATCAGGGACCCGTGGCACGGATGTGACGCGTCGCTGGTTGATACGGCCCTCTTGGTCCGGGACGCTGGGTACGGAAGGCTGGCTGTCAGCGAGTGCTCTGAGCCTCGTTCCAGAAAGTGCGCATACCTCGCGGCCAGGGGAGCGTGCACTCCAAGCTTGCACAAGACCCATAACCAAATCCCGTCTCGCCAGTTCATGTTGCGATTGCGGTGCGAGAGTGGATGCAGCCAACAGTCCAGACTGTGGACTAGGAGTCATTTTATGTGGGGCGATCAAGATCGTGGTTACCCATGTCTGAGTGCAAACGGTCATCCTCGTTCGGGCAAGCGCATCGCGCGGACAGTCCGGTGTGACAGCTCGTTGTGCGGGCGGTTCGCACCCGGCACCCGAGTACCAGACTGCAGGCATTTCGAATGATCCCCAGCGGATGTCGAGATCGCTGTCACAAATTCTGAAATTGTGCGACCGGAAATCGTGTCCGATATCGACTTTTCTCACAGGGCCTGCAAAGCACGGCGTTACCAGAGGTGAACCCCGCCCCAGCTGATCGCCAGCCTTACGCTTGGCCGTCTCTCGTGTAACTGCGGTCGATTCAGAGCGTCAGTCACTGACCCAGGAAGCAATTACAGCCGGAGGTGGGTGGAAAACGGCTAACCAGGGCAGTATTGAAAGGTGTTTGAAGTTGAAGGAGTTCTGGTCAGACGCGGTCTACCGCCGTCAGGCGCCTTCCTGGCCGTCCGGCGGTCTGAGTCCCTTGGACAGCATCCTTTGCTCCCCGCCTTTGCTCTGGCTCGTTTGAGGACACGCATCAGTTCGATCTGCGGACGAGGCGGGCGAAGGGAGACGGGGGCCGGGGGAATTAGAAGGGAATATACACATGATAGACGATGTCATCTTGGGATTGCGAACGTTGAACGAAAACGTGCGATGACATGCCTGGTCATTGACGCGCAGGATTACCCGTTGGAACGCGTCGGGGTGAAATGAATGTTTGTGGAGGACGCGCGAGCCAGTCACATGGAAGGCCATCTTACATAATGACCGTCCCGCGTAGCAGGGACATGAACCACATAACCGATCAAGTGAGACGACGGAAGGGACAGCAACAAGCATCGCAGAATGTATGCAACCGCCTGTCGATTAGCTCCCTCGACTGTTGACCCGTGCATATGGGGACTCCCTTTGCGTGCAGAGCTGTGGGAGATTAAGTCTGACCAGCCTTGTTGAGTCTCGCACGCGAGAATTTACATTCGGAGCACAGGATGCACATTCAGATGACGATTATTCCGTCTCTCATCTTCCCCTGCGAATAACTACGAAATACACCCACCCGCATAGGCCGATTGACCGGCCAAGCGAAGTCATCCGACTTTTACAGAGTATTGTAGATAACTAAATTAGAATCAATATCCAAGTCGATGAGATTTAAATTCGGTCTCTGGGCATTGAATTGAGGGGAAGGGTGTAGCGCGCTGCTAGTCAGCCGTGACGATAATAGCCCCACTGTGTATTTCAGCGCCTGGTTCTAGGAGGGCAGAAACTCCCCCGGGCCTAGAAGCAAGCAGTAGCTGGTAAATGCGGAGGGGCGAGTGCGAAGGGCAAAAACGGTCGGGGGATGGGAAGCTGCGCAAATGCTGGAATATTCTATTCCAGATCTCAAAAAGGCCAACAGTCGAAAATAGATCTTTTTGTCAGCTTGTCGAGGTAACTTATCTTTCCATAGCGGCAATATGACCAGTATACCATATGGTACATGACACAAATGTCGACTATCTTCCACGTGCTTGCTCGAATATCCATAGGTCGGACTGTTTAATTGACGGAAGTGAGGAGACCTCTACGGTACTCTCCCTTCATCCGCTGCTCGGCCTGGGCCGCAGGGAGTAAGCGATTGGGAGGACGGGTTGGGATCAAAAGCTCTTGGATCGGGCTTAAGGGTGACTCCCCATTGTATAACAACAAGAGTCTTTTTTTTCTCTTTCTGTCTGTTTATTAACTTCGCTACATGTCGATCTGTGTCGTACGGTTTCCACCAGTCGGATTCTTATACACCCGCCATAACTGCAGACTCCCACCAAATCATCAAAAGCCTTACCCAAAACGCCCGCCCCTCTACTTCAATTTGTCTACATCACAGGTACATGTATTCGCACATCACACTCATTCTATGTACTCCACGATCCCCATCAAGGGGAGAAACCCCCCACCCCCCTTCCCCATCATCACTCCTGGTTCACAATCTTAACGTCAATGGGCATGTTCCACGAGAGCAGAAACTCCATGACGCGCGAGATCTGCTCCGGCTGCATCTGCTGCAGGATCATAGTCCTCCTGCTCTTCCTGATAATTTCCCGCCGATCCGGCGGCCGCGTCGGGGTCAGTTCCATATCCATGTCGGGGATTTGGTCTTGGATTTGGTTCCAGTTCCATTCGAGATTTGCTTGTAACGAGTCGAGTGTGAGCCGTGGGTCTGTGGTGGTGGCAGTGGTAGAAGGAGAAAGAGGAGGAAGAGAAAGACGAGGAGGGGGAGGAGCGTCAAGTTGCATCTCGCCTTCTTCACTACTCCGAGCCGTGTCCATACGGCTACTATCAACATCGCAGCGCGCCGGTGGAGAGCAGTCGTCGTCGAGCAGCCCGGTCCCCATCACGTAATCCACCCAAGACTCTAGGGAGACTGAGTTGGGCTCTGTGCCCATCTCTCCAAGCATTTCCGGAGGAGTGCTTCCGCTCGGTCCCAGGTATGAAGAAGAAGAGGAGCTGGTTTTGTTCGCTGAAAGCTCTTCGCCGGTGCTGTGGGCGCCTGAAATGAGCATGCTCCCCAGATGAAGATCTTCGTGCTCTAATTCTGAACTGGCTATGGTGGAGACGGAACATTGCTGGTGCGGATGGTGGTGGTGGTGGCGATGCGAGCTGGTGGTGAGATTTCCACCTGTGGATTCGGGAGGCATGCCGTAGAATCGCGGGACAGTTTCAGACTGTGGTGACAGTGATAGTAAAGGTGAAGGCTCTGCTGTAGATGGCATTGTTGTACTCGTGGCTGGGTGCCATTGTCCGGGGAAGGTAGAGTTGGAGTTGCTTGTGGATTGTCTCATCCGCTGTAGGGTTGTGAACCTATATAGATAGATAGGATGATGGGATTAGCAAATGTGGGCAAAGTATTTGATCAATCAACCAGTCAATCGATGCTTCAAGCCCTTCTAGCCTCAAGCCAAGTAAAATGATTGACCAACCTGTTTTTTGCATCGTTGGCGGACCTACGGTGTAGCGCTGCATCGACTATCTGTTTCCAATTGCGACCTCGCTTCTCAACCTCTGCGAGGAGAATATTATCTTCCTCTAGCGTCCATTCACTGCGATTCAAGCCCGGGTTCAGAAAGTGCTGCCAGCGTTTGGCGCATTCTTTGCCATGTCAGGCAGTCAGTTAGGTCACCCGGATTAGGTCAGTAAGTGAGAGCAACTCACGGTCTGGTTGACGAGTGCCGACTGCCTGAGCGACCTCAGTCCATCTGCAACGGTTAGTTGACAATGAGGATATACGCAATAACCAGGTGGCGCAGAAGTGCAAGACTGACACGGTAGAATACTTTGCAACGGCCTCATGAAGGCGCTTGTTCTCTTCTTCGTTCCATAGACCCTTGTTGATTTTACTATCCAGCTTGATCCACCGCTTCCTGCAGTCTTCACCACTCCGTCCGTCAGAATGCGTTGTCCATTCAAAGTAATAATGGAGAGAGAAGCAAAATTGTGCTGTCGGCTTGGGTACCTTTATTGCTTCTCCCCGGCAACTTCTCTGCAATTGTTCGCCAGTCTATAGGCTTTCCCAGCCTCACTGCTGTAGACCCTGATGGTGATGCAAATCACCCTGTCAGCCCTGTGTAACCGATTTGGCCGGAGCAACGGTTTCATGGCAGAATATTGTAGGCACCTTGCTTGACAACCTCTCTGCGCAATATGTGGTCCTCTTCTTCCGCCCACAAGTTTCGGGCCTTTAGTGTATTATCTCCATGCATCGTACCACAAGAACATCAACAAATGATAAAATCAGAAGAAGGGCAGGATCCAAGAACGAAAGAACGACAGAAGAAGTAATAGAGCAACGTACTGCAGGAGGAGGGGCAGTAGGACTCGGACGGCAACCTCGGGATGGTACCTTGGTACTAGCAACATCGGAACCTGGTGGTCACCGACATCAACTTGCGGCTGAAGCATAAAGAACACCAAAAGGTGAATCGGTATAGAACACAGTGAGCTTGTTCTTCTGTTACGCGGGTCCCAGAAGCCTCCAACAGAGTAGAATAACTACTGTACAGTATTTTAGTTCTGGTTCTTGCCATGCCGCGTGGCTGGGACGCCTTGCGCAGTTGTTCGAGTTGGTTTCTACTGGATTAGAGGCTGGCTCTCCGCGGGGGGCGATATGCTGACGGCTGACAAGACCCCCTGCAAGGGTGGGTGGCGCTTTCTGCAGTGAATACGGTCTCTTCGCCCCTCTCGCCGAGCAACGTGGTGACGGTTGACAAGGATAGGAACCTCCTGTCTTATATATGGTCTCTTTGCAGGGGTGAAATAGCGATGGATAGCAAGGATAGGAGTCTAGACTAAAATCATCTTTTCGTTGGGGCCAAAATGGCCAACCTTTGACAAGAGTTCGGAGCTGGTACGTGTACTAGGTAGTTGGATGTCTCACTCAGCCGATGGACCCTCTATCATAATTGGAATGTAATGCTTGCAACCTTCTCCTCTCTCTGGTTTACTCAGCTGCGTCGCGACAGGGGTTTATATCAAGTGCGAACAAGCTCATTTTTGAAGAGGCTTGACCCTTATAGCAGGGTGCATAGATTAATTGCAAGACGAGCGCTAACAATAACCATTACGGGAATCCTTTAGGCGTCCAGCTCTTATTGTACCTTTGCAGCGCCTGCTTGATGCCTCGGTCCTATTGCGCGGCATATCCGGTTGGCACTAGTATAGATCGATGCCACTAACGGAGCACTATAGCATGCGCTTCTATCATTGGTGATGTGTGATTATCAAATTGCTCCCAAGAGGTTGTGTAGTTGCAGATCTTACAATGTAGCCAAGTGCCATGTTGTGCAGCGCGCTCACTCCCCAAACTCCAAAATGTATGCATACGACTTGCATAAAGCTCAGTCGTGGAGGACTCACATCTTGAAACTATGCCTGCTCTGGCACGAACCAAGGGTGATGTGAGTGGAACCACATGCGCAGTAACTCAGCGAAGCGCCTAAATATATTGGTTATTATTAAGTCCTCTAGCCACCAAGGTAGGATCATGATGAATCTGCATATGATATTGATGATAGTCTAACTCCAAAAGGAAAAGAATGATGGGGTCTGTGTGGTGTTCTCGGGTCTTCTGCGGATGTTTTGTGGGTCCCACGAGGATCAATGATTTGTTCACCATAAAGTCAACTGTAATCTAACCACAGAGGGTGCCCAGTAAACGATGCAACCATTGACACACAACTCGCATTATCCAGAATGACCCGATTCCAGGCTTTCTACGAAGCGAACCTAGGCTGGGGACCCCGATTCGACGGCTCCGGGCGGCCCGTTGTTTCGCCTTAGTGCAAATATGACCCCGGTTCTCATTGACAGCGAGCCATGCCACCGTATGAGTTGCCACCGTTTTCACTCCGCATTCGGCGGATCTGACTGCCCGTTGGCGTGCTGCCCGCTTAGCTCATAAACCCCGTTTCGATGAGACGAATCACCACCACCAAGTCCCTTTCAGTCCAGTCTGGAGGCCACCAGACGGAATGTGCTTGCGTGCATGCCGCCTCTGCTTGGATGCGACGTGAGCCAGTGAAATGAAACAACCCATCTCTAGCGCTTATCCTACACGCCCTTTCATCGGCCACATTGCATTGACCTGCCCTTCCCCGTCACCTCTAGGCGGGGATAGCAAAATCCGCTAAAAAAAAAAAGCCCGAAATACTCGAAAATGGTATTTCTACCTCTCTGAGAGTTTCTTGGGTGGTGTGTGTGTGTGTGGGGTGGGGGGAGGAGGGGGGATGATGCACGTATGAGCGCGACACAATTTGTACGTATCTGTGGCACGCAGCACTTCGGCCGAGTGTAGTGTGTTGTGGGTGAAGTCCATGAAAAGTGCTGACCAGTTGAGAGCGCTATTGCTGCTTCATGGGACATGTCTTGTCGTCCTCCTGCCCGCGGGCTTTGGGTCGTCGCCCCTCCAGCATGCGGATGAAAGATAGGGCAGCTATAGCGCAGACGGTGTCTTGCTGGCCTTGTCAGATGGCTCCGGCGCAAGACATGTGCATAGCGATCCTGATTGGATAGTGCTGTGAGCTATAGAGGCAAATCCAGAGCCAGCGCTTGTTCGTGTTCAGCCGCGCCTTTTCGTACGAGACGATGTCGATTCAGTCTCTGTTAGTTGCGAGTATTATGAGATTAGATAGCTTCGCAGTCAATGGTTGGGCCCCTGTCAAACAAAGGGAGCCTGCTATACTCATATAGAACCGTCATGACCATAACGAATGGGTAGGGCACAGGCTACCTATACTGCCCTACTGGTTATGTTCGCTTTAGATATATATCTTTGCACGTGTGAGTACTGTAGGTATAATCACCACCAATCAAACAATACCATTAAGCGAACCCACCACAACCCACAAATAGTATAGATTATGCATAGCAAAGCAAACACGAGTAGATCATGCTCAACTGACTTATAGAGATCGAATATAGTATTACCACTATATCAAGTTCTTTTAAGATAACTATTACCTATATATCACTCGAGCAGGCTCGATGACCTGAGTAAGGGGGCTTCTTAAAAGAAGAGGATGTATGTCCTTACTAGGTGGCCATTATGTTGCGCACAAAAATTCATGGGCTCAAGCTGGAACTGCGCCCGGCGATGTACTCAATAATGCACAAGTCGGACTCTCAGCGCACAGTATTCCGCACACAACCCACTCGAATGCAAGTTTTGTCGGCACCCACAAGTCGTAATGTAGAGATCGAGCACCGCAGTATCATGTGGAGTCGCGCCGGTCGTGAGTGTTACTTTTGGTACACAATTTGAGGCGTATGATAACAAGGCATCCGATTGGAGAGAGCCTTATTCTCTGAGTATACAGCGCGGAAAGGCCGCACCATCCCCCTGTATATTCTGCTATTAAGACATCAAGCATAGTCTCACGATTGACTAGACTCGCGATGAGCGCAAACTCTAGCTGTGGCGTGGGCGAGGTCGTCGATTGAGGTCTGTATTGGAGCCTCCTGCTGATATACTTTAATGACAACTAGATCAATCCGCCGTCAAACGTGCCAAAGCCTCAGGAGTATCATACTTCTTCAGTAAGTCTTCCTTCATCTGCTCAATTGCCTCCGACCTCTCCTTCCTCACATTAATCAATATCTCACCAACCATCCAGAGGGGGTNTGGTGTTCGCTCCAAGGCACCAGCGGATTAATGTGTCATTCGCAGGACACAAGGGATTTTTGCGGAGCCTGTCCTCTTTTTCGTGGTGGAATATGCTTCTTAGGAATGGTGTAGCCTGATCATGGTCAATTTCATTTTAGGCGAAGGAATTGTTGCCCAGCCCGTGATAGAGGAAGATTAGTAGATCGTCGCTACGGGAAATACTGACCCTGGAAACGGAGGTCGACAAAGTTCAGAGAATGGTAGCCTGAGTTCACTGTAGCGTAGTAGGAGCGACAGCGTCTCTCGATATTCAGAAAAGTTGCTTTGTTCTAGATTCGCACCCGCATGCTGGCTAAGAGGCCATCAGTTTCTTGCCTGTTACCCGGCACCCAGCCATCATCTTGTAGGTCGGAATCTGAAAATGAGTCAGACGGGCTAAATCGCCCATATTACCACCCACCGTGTTTATTTACCCCCCACATCCTGCGAAAGCATCTAGATGAGGGTCCAGATGACACCCGACAGGATACAAATACTCCTCCCGCCTGAGACTATCGGCCCTGACCTGCAGCATGCCTCCAGCGACATCTCCCTGGTACGACCGAATTTCCCACATATCGCAGACCGATTGGTATGGAATATGACCCGCAATCGCTCTGGCCAGTTGGCTCGTATGGCGTCTGGCGTCCCGTGGTGGCCGGTGGGCGATCCGATGGCACGTGATTCAGACACGGCGACTCCTTGCCTATCCCCTGCCGAGACCGTTCGGCCACCTCGATATGGCCACTGTCCAACAGGGCTCAATGGTCGCGCTTCTGCATACAGTGAACATCCTGCCACTGGTCTTGCGGGCTCGATCCCGGGCCACCGTGCACCGCCGCGCCGCCAACCTCGCGGTCATGAATTTCATTCCGTTGTGGACGGGCTGGGCCTTCGGGTTCCCAGCGCATCTTCTAGGCATCGATTGGTCGGCGGCAGCCTGGACGCATCGATGGGCCGGCCGGATGGTCATCATCCACTCCGTCCTCCACGGAGCGATTGCGATCCTGAGTGACGGCCAACCGGCGCAAGCTATACGACAGCATTACGTTCCAGTTCTGGTGAGGCATTTGCTCTGATTCCCGGGAGGATTCCGTGGGCAGTTCCCCCGGATATCGGTCGTCCGCTAACCAGAACCAGGCAGCGTGTTCGATGATCATGATCGTTCCCGTGACGCTGCATGCCGTGGTTCGCCGTTACCCGCAACAGGCGATGAAGTGTCACTACCTTTTGGCAGTAACCGGACTGGCGTCGATGTCCTACCATGTCTGGATGCGCCGGTCTAAAAGCCTCTGGTGGTTGGTGGCGGCAGCAGCTCTGTGGATGTTCCTGAGTCTGGCTTCCTTGGCTGTTCCCCTACGGAGACGCTGGGGCCACGCCTGGCCTTCTGTTGTCGTATCCCAACACCATGAGCTTCCCCGTATGGACATCGCCGTCCCCTCTGCGTGGAAAGTCGAGGCCGGCCAATATGTGTACCTCTGGCTGCCACAGGCAGGCCTGCGAACTGCTAGTCAACTGCCGCTGTTCTATGTCTCGTCTTGGGAAGATACGCCGGGGCCCAACGACGCGAGGGCATCGACTGCGGAACCAGGGGTGGAATGGAGACAGGTGGGAACAGCGGCAGAACGCGATGCAGCCGCGCCCACGGTCAGCCAACGGCATGGATCGAGAGGGAGGACCTCCTGGAATACTGCGATGGGTCACCGAACGCTACGGGTGCTGGCCCGCCCGCAGTCTTCGGCACTGGCGGCGGCGCTCTATAATGCCAAGTATCTCACAATATTCCACACAGCGCGCTCGTGCTGGGACCGTACGGGCGACCGCCGGATCTGGCCCCCTTCGGGATCGTGCTACTGATCGTAGAGGATATCGGGATTGCGCGAGTCTTTTCGCTCATCCCGACCCTGATCCTGGCGAGTGAACAGCACCGCGCTATGGCACGGAAGCTTATCGTGGTTTGGCAAATGGAGGACTTAGGTACCGCGCGTCGCAGCACCGCATCCTGTCTCCCCGAACGGTGGGCTGAGCTAACACGGTCTAGACAACCGTCGGTGGGTGAACATGCAGCATTTGCTGGACCTCGATCGCCAAGAATTCAAGGTACCACGACCGCCGACCAGCCCGCGATCCATAGGCTGCCCGTGATAGATCCTCCGATTCGTCCTCTACTACCGTCGAAACCGCAAGAATGAGCCCTCACGGGACCCAGGAACGAAGGTTCGATTCATGAAAGGGACTGTGGATGTGGCAGAGACGATAAAGACGTCCCTGAATACACGTCGGGGGAGTATGTTGGTCGGCGGTATGAACCCTCTTCGAGGTTTGGGAAAAGCTGATGCGTCCGATGAAGCCATGCTAACGGATCACTGACTCCACTCTGTGCTCGACAGTCGATCCGTAACCAGGTCAAGGCCATCGTTCAGCCCAAGCTGAGCGATGACCTCCGGCTCCTAGATCTTGATGTCGAGCCGTATCATCAGTGGTTGGACATTGACACAACGGTGGCCACTACCGGACCATCCAGAAACCACCTCCAATGGATCGCCGCCAGAATCGCTGAAGGCCGTGGTCATTCCAGCTGACCGATCTACCAATGGTCCCTTGTTTGACGAGCTCCCGTGCAAGTTCGATTGGACTACCAGGTTTTCTCTGCACGTTTTTACCCCTACACTCATGCTAACCCAGTCGACGCCGATTCCTCACGTGGCTGCGCTCACCTCGGGTCCTATGCACGGCCCCAGCCAGGTAATTCCGCGACCGAACGCTCCATAGTATCACTGCTCCCAGCATTCCGCTCCTTCGGCGTGTTCGCGTCTGCGCAGCCCGTCCGACGGCGAGAACAGACTCCTATCGCGGGAGACGCTATTGGATCGCGGAAGTGTCGGCAATGGTAGGTCCGCGAACGCGTGCCACCGCAACGTTGGCATCGTAACCGGCCAGACGGTGGAGCCGACGAGACCGGTGCACTAGCGCCTCCGCGGGACCGAGATTGGGCCAAGCCGACCCTGGGATCAGGGACCCGTGGCACGGATGTGACGCGTCGCTGGTTGATACGGCCCTCTTGGTCCGGGACGCTGGGTACGGAAGGCTGGCTGTCAGCGAGTGCTCTGAGCCTCGTTCCAGAAAGTGCGCATACCTCGCGGCCAGGGGAGCGTGCACTCCAAGCTTGCACAAGACCCATAACCAAATCCCGTCTCGCCAGTTCATGTTGCGATTGCGGTGCGAGAGTGGATGCAGCCAACAGTCCAGANCATACTTCTTCAGTAAGTCTTCCTTCATCTGCTCAATTGCCTCCGACCTCTCCTTCCTCACATTAATCAATATCTCACCAACCATCCAGAGGGGGTGCGCGTCCGTCAAGTCCATTAACACCGCTAGAAAAACATCATCCTCCTCAAGCTTGTCCAACTCCCCATCTCTCTTTAACCCATCAAGTAGCTTCAACATATTCTCGAACCCAATATCTCCTGGCTCCAGGGTACATTTGAACGTACTGGTCTCATTCCCTACTACGAACTGATGGTACCCGCCTAGTGGTACGGTCATAGGCTTTTCCTGGCTCCAGTGGCGTGAGAGTCGACTTGAAGGCAAGTTCAGAGTTGTCAGCTGGTCCAGTATGGACGGATACGGAGCCATTGATGAGCTCGAACGTCTCAGAGAAGCGGCTGTGGTAGTGAGGAGGAACGGAGGTGCCGGGGGTGGTCGTTTCAATAATAACAGTACGGGCATTATTATTGTGAGAGGCAGACTCGACGATACGGTACTCCCGTTGATCCCAGCGACGTTCCGCAGGCATCTTGTTCACTTATGGAGATGTTTGTAAGCAACGTAAAAAGGTGGTCCAAAATAAGGTAGATAGATGACAATGTCAGGTTTCAAGCCAATTCATATGCGGTAAAGGTCAAGGGCATAACATATGTTATTTCACGGGCAGGAGAAGAATCTGGACACGTGGGGAATAAGTGTTAAATCCCTATTAGTCTCTAAACTCCAATATCCTCACTATCAGTCCCCCCCGCTCTATCTCCTTGTATATACAGACATCAGAGTGAATTCTTACAACGCCCATGCACGGAGGCTGCATATGAGTCATAATCATGATCTAACGTAATAAAAGGGAAATAATCAGATTATTCTCTATTGGGATAGCTGTAGGCTTTATTATAGTTGTCACCGTCACAGGTGGGTCTGGCCGTTGTTGTGTGGTGGGCCGTGGCAGAATAGGTAAGATGCAGCGCTCGTATAGGCTTTGGGGTTACATCCACACTTACATGTAAGCAGCCTCTCTCGACTCAATAGATGAATATTTGAGATAGTCCTGCAGGACCAGCGGGTAATATAGCAGCCTACTACGACCCTACATACGGCACGATCGAGCTGTGTGAGACTGCACCCCACTGATTTATCACATCTTCTTAGGTAATGCTAAGCTTGTGTTTCGTGAGATCACTAAAACTTGATTCGTTTGGGGGTTTGGTGAAATGGTGAATGAGGTGAAGAAAGCAAAAGCCAGCGAGATTAAAAAGATGAAGCATGGTTTGTTGGAGTAAATCCCTTTGTTTGGGCAAAATTGTGTGCTTTTTTCGTGGCACTGCGACATTTTGGAAGGTGGCCGAAGGATGGGTGGTCTAACTTACAAAGTCTGATGGGCGTGCCGCCCTCAGCGATAATCCTTTCGTTCAAAAAAGTATGTAATTAATGAGCGACTCGCCGGCTAATCAGCGACTAGTAATGATGTCGCGGAAAGCTTTGATTTGGTTGTGTGGCGGCATCGTAAAAGTAGGGTGTATCTGAGGCTGTATTGTTGAGGGCGTTGATGATCTATTGTGTGCGGGGCTGGTGGATTTTGCAATAATGTCCACCATAATTAGGTGCGGCTTTTCATGCATAATAATTGGTAAATAATTAGTAACAGTGTAGTTATTTCTGATAGATTTGTCAGTAGACTTTACAAATCGCCCCGACAAACATTGACAAATGCAAGACGAACATTGAAACACTACAAGTATATAAATTAAATAAATAATATTATGTGGCCTTCGCCCAAGGGCCTACAAGGATATAAGGTTAGCATGTGTTGTTGGCGAATCTTCTTCTCCTATATCAAACAATCACAACAACCTTCATGCGAACAAACGTGCCTCTCTACTAGATACTCAGGAATCAGTCGCTAAGCCAAAGATTCTTTAAAGTTGCTACCGACACACATCCCCCATCTCTTATCCTCGACATCGCTTCTGCCATGGCTTCCACCACCAACGTCCTCATCTCCGGTGCCAGCCGAGGTATGTGTTATACTACTAGGGTTATTCCTCAGACGCAGGGCTTTTCACCCTGACATAATTTTGGCAGGACTCGGAAAGGCTTTCGTCGAACAGTATCTCGCCCGGCCAAACCACACTGTCATCGGTACGGTCCGCGACGTCAAGAGCGCTGCAGCTGAGGAGCTGCGAGCGCTGCCCGCGGCTGAGGGCAGCAAGGTCGTACTGGTCAAGGTTGAGTACACCTCGACGACTGACGCCGTGGACGCTGTCAAGGAGCTCGAGGCACAGGGTATCACCAAGCTCGATATAGTCATCGCCAACGCCGGCATCGCTGGCCAGCAAGGGCGAATTGAGACCATCGACCCCAAGGGCCTCGCAGAGGTCTACCTGGTCAATGCCGTTGGCCCGGCCGTGCTCTTCCTGGCGCTGAAGCCGCTCCTCGACAGGGCCGAGACGCCCAAGTGGTTGGCCATAAGCTCCGGTCTCGCGTCGCTCCACGATCTGCACAAGTACCCCATGTTCCCGGGGTTCCCGTACAACGGGTCCAAGGCGGCGTTGAACCACTTCACCAAGACCATCCACGTTGAGAGTCCTAAAATTATCGCCTTTGCCGTTTCTCCTGGGTACGTAACTGCGCCAATTAGGCAGATGAAGGCCGTTACTATGAGCCTGCTGATAACTAATTGGGTGTGTTTGTCTTGCATAGGTTCTTAGAGACCGACATGGGACGCAAGACTGCCGCATTTTTCGGCTTTGAGAACCCGCCCTTTTCGGACATCAACACTAACATTAAGAGCATTATCGGGCTGGTAAGCATTTTCCCAGCGGTCTACCTTTTCTATGTCGCAGTCGTCAGCAGTGGGCTAATTGTTGTTGCCAAGGTGGATAATGCGACTCGGGAGAACTATTCTGGGCAGTTTCTCAATTTCGATGGACAGCTCATTGAGTGGTGAGAGGCCAGTCTGAAGGACTAGTATGCTAATAGTCCTTATCTACTGTTGTTAGGCATTTCAGATAACTAAAATCTCTCTGTTGATTTTCTTCTCTTCTTAAGTACTGAAAAATGGTAGGACAATTCGTCATTGAAAACAGTCTAGTAGATAGATTAGCAAAAACAATCATCTTAAGAGGAGGAATAAGAAGCTACCTATATGTATTAAAGCCTCTATATGTTCCAATACCCAGCAAACAAAGGTATATGTAGACCTAATATAGTCCAAAGGAATACCCCTTCGGCCTTTGTGACAATACCCTGCAGAAGATACCAACTGTCACTGTGCTCTTCCAATTCCTGCTGGCAGCCCCTAAACCTGCTGGTAGCAGAGCTGCTGGCAGAATAGACTCCTAAGAAGCAGCCGGGTCAGGTGGCCGGCGAGAAAACAGCAATCATGATCTGTGACAGTTTACTGGTAAAGATGGCTCGTATTTACAAAATAAAGGCATTAGCGGCTAGATCTATCATCAGGCTATTGAACTTCATGCGTTTCAATAGGCCCAGTTGTCTGTGTGCCGTTAAGCTGATCTTCAACTTGCCGACGAGCCTCTTCAACCTGAACGACTTGCACGAAGCGCTTATTTGGATTTGGGCGTACTTTTGCTCCTTTTTTCGGTCGGAATTCCTCGATTTGAAGCTCTAGATTGCGAATTTTAGCCTCGTGGGCTGCAATCTTAGTGTTTCGGGTGTCGAGACCTTTGCCAATCTTACGGAACAGCCGCCGCGTAGTTATACCAGCCTTCTGACTGCTCGTAAAGCACGCAAGTAGGTGTCGGACATTATGACTGCCAGCGGGCGTGTTTATATTGTCTTCGGCTAGCTCCTTCCGCTTAGATTCCGCGATCTGGCGCACTGGTGTTATGGTTGTGGTGTTCTTGCTGCTTGGAATCACAAACCGGCTCATCAGCGGCTTTGCAGCATTAATAGGCCACAACCCTGATGCCTTCCAGCCGGCAGATATATTCCTAGATGTCAGTCCAGCTAGCCGTGCTGCTGCATAACATCTGAGGAAGATAGTAGCCATACGATTGTGATAATGAGAATGCCTCAGATGGCCAGCGGTCAACAGGAGGAAGATAGTGAAGACTAAAAGTGTGTACGCGCAGACCCGGCGTACACGATGACCACGTTTCTCGCCGAAACCTTGGCTATGGGTATGGTGATCAAGCGCACGCAGAGTGGAGTTGCCCATGCACCAACGGCGCATGCGATAGCCATGGGCTGCGAGAAACATGACCCCAGAATAGGGGAGCTAAATATACGCGAAACTCAATGATCGCGCGATGATCGCGCGATCAGATGAGTCATCTTAATCTGAGCCGCTTCCTTGCTTTCTGGGAGCGCCTTTCAGCCAAGCGCTGACGAGTACTCCTGTCAGGGTCAAAGCCATCACTTATCTTTTGAGACTTTGGACGAGCTGTCATCCCCTATGATCGGCCTTTCTGTTTCCAGACCGCGACAGTCAGCAGTGGGACTGGACGTCGCAGGGTATGAGGAAAATCTGCTAATCCTGGTAGACTTTGATGGACGATATGGGGGATCTTGGTCTGGCTTCCACTTTCGTTTTAAGCGGGCAGTGTTCGCGTTGACCTGCTGTTCGGATGAGCCCGTCTTGTTTCCTTGGATAGTGCCTGCAATGGCTCGTGCGACATCTGGGGCTGCCTCGCAAAGTTCGTGAAGAATTCTTTTAAACTTATGTCGCACTTAGTATGTTCCTGATTTTCAGTGAATCAGCGTACCTTGGGCGTCTCCTGAAGATCAATGGTTGCGTGGGAAGCATTAAGATGAACAAAACGCTCCAGGAGCGCGATGAGCTCATCCCTGATTTCTGGTATTGGATCGGACGAATCAACATTGTTTGACAACATGGTTGACAGTGAGATTGAATGAAAAATCGGTTATTGCTGTAGGTGAACGAGACTTGAGCAAAACAAAGGGGGCGGTGTGGTGATTCTTATAGCCGTCTCTCTGGACATTCTACTATGCTAGCTGGGCGTTCCAGCATCCTAGGGTGGTGGAAAGCAAGCCAGTCGGAGGTGGCCAGCAGGGTGTCTGACTGACCAGAGTGACTACATATTCCTTTCACGGAAAGTGCTTGGTTGGCTATCCTTGCTTCGTCGTTCCCTAGTCCAAGGCAGACCCGACTCGATTCATACTCAATTGGCCAACGAAATGGTTGGAGCACAGTCGAGCACGGATAAGGGCTCCTGTGCGGGCTCTTCGCTGAGGGAAATTATCGTGTTTGCTTGACAAGGTTGCATTGGATTGTACTCTCTTTGACAGGAGTGCGGCCTGGCCCCCTGAAAGGGTTTATCCTTATGTATCCAAACTGCCCAAAATATTGACCTTTTCCGCAATCCTTGGCGTTGATAGTAGTCAGGAGCTACCATCAGGCGGCGACGAAGATAGCCATAGCGTTGCATCGGCGCCTTAGAAGCCACCCGCTACTTCAAACTAGATAGGACAAGAACTGCGCGCTGTGAACGACCGGCTCTTAGCACCTAGATTAGTCTCCACCCTTCAGGTGAATCTTGGAATCAAGACCAGTTATCCAAGCAACCCGTCCAGGGCCCGTGAGGCTTAGGCTGCTGAGCTCTGGAACGGAAATGTGGATGAGGACGATTTGTCAAACAAAAAACCTCCTGATTATCTAGTACCTTGGCGCAGGAGAAGCTGAACTGTGACCCTCACCGCAATCCTAGGCTAGAAATTCCATGCCCGCACGCTCTTGGATAGCATGAAAGAGACAAAGGAGATTTAGTGCTTGGTTTTCGATTGCCAAGAGAGAGGAATCGTTTTCGAATAAGGAGCCAGCTACTCTAAGCGAGCCATCACGAGTTGCAGGCAGCAGGCAGACTGGGAAGGCGCCTTCGTTTATTTCTCGGCGCCCTCGCGGCATGAAGACATAAATTGCCCGATGTTGGTTGAAGAGCCCGAGGCCGCTTAGGCTGCTTGAGCCACTCCACGTCCTCCAAATCAATGATAACCAACCGCAGGGTGGATTCGTCCCATAGCATATTACGCCACTCTTTGTCTTTGTGGTCGACTCCGTGTGACTGGAGGATGGACAGGCAACGATTGCGCTCTTCGTGGAAGAAGGCTGAATTTTCGTTGTTGATTATTCGCTGAAGACGAGTTCCAGACCAACTTAGGATCATCATATGCGTCATTATTTCACCATGGTACCAATAGTCGATGTTTGGCACAAAGCTGCCTAGACAGACCGGGATTTGATGCCCTTGCAAGGTACGGAGGCGGCGATAGTTATCTGTTTCTGCTATAAGGGCATTTTCCTTCTCCGTTGTGGCTTTGATAATCACGGTATACCCGTGAGACAATAGAGTTGCTTTTAGGAGATACCCAGTCCGACCACGAATATAGAGGCTCAAAACCCTCATTTCGGTTCCGGACAAGTTGACGATGCAGGTTGCGCGTGAACCCACGCGCATCCATGGGATGCCACTGGCCACCGTGGAGTTTCCGACTGGGGCACTTGGTGTCGAGGGGACCTCGGTTGGCCATACCGCGGATGCAAACCATAGTGCATTATGGTCTCTGTATGTTGTTTTTAGAGGGTGGCTCCTTTTTTCTCCGGTCACGCGGTGCCTCCTCTCGTCCGCTAACTAATTGACGTTCACTCCCTTTTCTGCGGTTCTAGGATTATAGTATGGCACTTTTAGCCTTTCCTGGTGACGCGGCTAGACAGACATTAAAAGAAACTAGTCTTCTAGACAATTTCTTTTATGGATTTATGGCATGCTAGCGCAACCTTTGGTCCTGTACATCCTACTCTATAGCCAACTCCAACCAATGGAAATCTTAAAGGCAACTGGGATGAGTGCCAGCAAGCCCCTCCCAGATATATATGTACTAGCATCTCCAACAGTCCCTGGGGGGGTTTTGAGTCTGGGATAGGCGTGTGTCTTGGCTACAGTATTCGAGGCGAGCAAATTCTAATTCCCGGCTGGTCCTACATATTCAACGTTTTCTCTCCAGATATCACACGTCTGTGAATATACAATAGATGTACTGCCACACGATCCACAGTACTCATCTCCGCCACTTTCTACCCTCTGTGTATATTGCAGACATGCCACCAGACACAAACCCTCAAGGTACGATTTCTCCTGTGTCTTGTCTCCTATATCTACATAGCCAAGTTTTAGCCTTTGACCATGTCTGATTTGTAGACTGGGATAAGAAAGGTCTTGCTTAGCTTGATTCTTGGGAGTTTGGGAGCGGAATTTGAGACCAACTACCTTTTTTTTTTTTTTTTTTTTTTTTTTTACGTACGCCTTTTATCACGGTATCAACAATGGCAAATATATAATCCAAATACTCCCCAACGAGACTAGACCAGACTACCCGATGAACAATGAACAATAACAAAGCTAAGACTCATTGCTCTCATCAATCTTCCGCGCAGCAACAACCTCCTCCCTTGAAAAGGGCGGCACGAGGAAATACAGCACCCCGTGTAAAATGGCCGCCGTCAGCGGCCCGATCCAGTGGATCCAGTGGTAGGAGCTGAAATGGGAACCGACCATCGCGCCAAAGCATCGGGCTGGATTCCCGGCTATATTAATATCAATTAACGATGATTAGCCATGGGTGGACGAGACAGATAGATCATCCAACCACACCACACGCGCGCGGCTGCTGGTCTGGATGGATGGATGGAATATGAAGGAAGGAAGGAAGGAAGGAAGGAAGGAAAGGGGCGTACATACAGAATCCCGTGTATCCGTCAAGGCTGACACCGGTGAAGAACGAGCACATGCCGACGATGAGGCCGACGAAGATCGGGCCGAGAGCCGGGCCAAAGACTTCGCGCTGCCGCGGGTCGAGACCAACCCCGAAGGAGAGAAAGACCATGGCGAAGTTGGTTGTCACTTCGATTGTGAATGCGCTGCTGAGGGAGATCATAGACGTATCGATGTAGCAGCCGGGGACGATAAACTATAGATATCATGTTAGAAGGGATTTTCTCTCTACCTTCCGCTAGGGGGTGTGGTGTGGTGGTGTGACATGACACGTACAGATCTCGTGTCCATACTAGCTCGTAAAAGGAAGCCAGCGATTGTACCTCCGAGTGTTTGGAAGGATATATAGAGGACTGCGCGAGGTAGCGAGCAGAGTCGGCTGAAGAATGTTGTAATGGTAATAGTAGGGTTAATATGTGCACCGGAGACTGGGCCCGCAGAGTAGATAAAGAGAGGGAAGGCCACCAGTGCTGTGAGGCCCCCGATCAGTCCTGGAACTACAGGGCCGGAAGAAAAAGCACTGTAATCTGTTATCTTTCTGTGTTTTGACCGGAGGAAGGCAGTAGTAGGAAGTATGGTGCTTACGGAGCCACCTGTCCTAACCCAATAGCCGCAAAACATGTTAGATAGATGAGCAAACAACTCGCAAAGGCCTCCATCGCCGCCGCCTTCCACAGCTCAATCTGGAGAAACCCGTTTAGTGATAGGGCATCGCGGACTGGAATCCAGGGTGCGGCATCCGGGAATTTTTGTAAGATTTCTGCGCGCGCGCAGCTATTTTTTTCCCCAAGTGTAAATTCCTGGTTCGCTCCGACGCGCCCGGCGAAGGGGATGACAGGGCTCTTTTCGGGGAGGGTAACGCTGCCCGAGTGCCAGAGGCTCGCGTGCGGAAATCTCGAACGCATCAATTCGGTTTGATGTTATAGGGATGAGATCGCTGTGTAGAGTGCTCAAGGCGAGTGAGTGATTGGATCCACGTGTATGTTCAAGTCCACATTTCGCTACTATTGACAAGTAACAAATTGATTCAAGCCTGGGGCCTGGGGCCTGGTGGCCTCTATATATAGGGTTCAGATGGTGGTTAGAAAGACCTTGGTCATCCTTCAGCATCATCGCGTCACCGCCAGCGACAGCCCGCCCTGGAGGTGTGATTCGCTCAAGCCTAGAGCAATCTTCACCTGAGTAGGCGGGGATGCACTTTTTTCTCATATTTCGTTGCGATGAATCCGAGCAACTTCCATTCTCTTCATTGCCAAGCCATGCCAAACCCAAAACATCAATACCCCGTCCAATCACCGTCCTAGAAACATCTTCCCATATTTGGCTTAGTCGATCACAAGTGTGACAGAGGATGCTACAGGTCCAGAGAACTCAGCCATGACCAAAAGGATGCATTCAGATGTGTCAGATATCTGTAGGAACAATGAAACTATTTAGCTAGGGAGTCGCTAGATATAGCTACATACATGAAAGAAGACATGTGACATGTGTGCTAGAATCTTCCGTGGAAGACACAGAGTGATATGCGGGGCTTCCAACAAAGTGCAGTCAGCAAGATCCGAGATTCAGTGGCCCTGGCTCTTTGCGGCTGTCCTTAAATCTATCAACGCCTCCTTTGTCCACCGATGCCATTCTCCCCTCCCTTCAAGCCGTCTTCTCGGGTCCAATAATGGCAACTGGGCCTGAAATTCTCGCAATGACTACCCCAACCAAGCACATGTTGTTCAGATCCAATGTGAGATCATTTCTATATTTCATAAGTGAGTGGCAGGCTGTGAAGAGAAGAATCTTCTAGTCCACATTCCTTTCCAGGAATCCTGTACAGCCGCATCCACCCACGCAAAAGTTTGGAGCATGTCGATTAACTTGTCCAGCGTGTCCACGCCTGTATATGCAATCAGATGGGCCATGTACGCAATCAATCGGTTGGGTGAATCGTCCCCCAAGATGCTGATTGCAACAGCTGCGCACCAAAGAACTACCGGGCCGGAAGAATTCAGTGCGCATAACCGGGCGATTCGGGCCTCCAGAGCATCAAGATTGAGTTCCCTAATCTGCTGGGTTCGTGGAAGCGGAAAAGTAACATGTACCGCATACAGGACCGCAGCCAGACGACACGAGAGGTAGATTTCCAGCGATAGCTCGTTCTCGGCATCGTCTTGTTCGGTATATTGCAGATAAAACTCAGTCAAGTCCTCTTCCTTTGGCAAGGAAAGCAGACGGTGGTGGACTGCATTCCTGCAATCACCAAGTAGATCCAAGACATCAGGGCTACATATCGCGGCCGAGTAGTGTTGGACCACTCGAGAGTATTGCCCCAGGTCGATCAGCACCTGAACAACTTCTTGCCTTACAGGTGGCCACATGGTAAAAAGCTCGTGGAACCCAGAGCCCACTTTGTTAAATGGATCGCTATATCCGCGTGGCTGAAATAAGAAACTCGGAGACTGCAGGTCCAACGGCTTCCCAGCAACCCCCACGATCGGGTAGATCGGTTTAGCCAGGGTCTGGGCTGACCACATGAGGGCGGCCAGGGTGAGCAGCCAGGGTAGCGCAAACGTCTGCAGGCTCTCGATCCCGCCGAATCGGCGCACGGTGTCGTGCAGCATGTTCCAATGGAGTGGGTGGTAGTCCCGGCTCCCGTAAAAGTCCAAGAGCTGCAGGCTGACAAAGGGAGGGGAGAATGGGCTGGGGTCTCGGAAGATTCGAGTATAGCGTTCGTCATTCACAGCCAGGAAGAGCATGCACATCACCAAGGAATCTGGAGACGTCGTGTCCGAAACATTGGCAATCTCCCGCTGCAAGGCCCGCAGCGCTAAGAGTCGGAGCTCAAGCTGCTCCTGAGAGTCTAGCTTGGGCACGATAGCGCCGTTGGTGACGCGCAGTATATCGCGATGATACGAGGAGGACCACAGGACGGAATACAATTGCAGATCGTTATCGAACGGCAACACCCACGCTCGATAACAGTTTCCAGGGTAGTCCAGCTGACGAAAGCGAGCCCAGATGGTCGTGGTCGTGAAATCGAGAAGCTCGTGTATTTTCAGGCGCGCCGCCCGGGCATCCACGGGCAGGAGCGGGTCACGGCGTCCTGCTCCGAAAAGATGAGGGCCTGGTAGGTATCGCTGATTATCAGCGAGGAGTCCTCCGCATTTCGAACTTCGATTCTGCGAGCCATGGAAACAGACAGTCTGGCTACTCTGGGTCTTTCTGGGTCGTATCAGAGGGTATCCCGTGGCCTCCAGTTGAACATCCTGATTTGCATCTACAGCGCAGGAGGACAGAGCAGTTGACCGCTTGCTCAACATTGATTCTAGTATTTCGGCGGCATTCTTTCGTCTTTTTGCTCGCCTCTCACGCAGTACCCGCCGTAGCAAGACCGATCGCACATTACTTGACTGTGCGTCCAGAGTCGGCCCTCCAACAAACAAGAATTTCTCTTGCGGGGCATCCTCCGAGGCTGGGAGCATCGCTTAGTAAAATCGATTCGGCGTCACTTGCACAGCTTGAAATCTTGTTAAATATGCTCTGACCCACCAACCAGGATGGGAGCTGACAGCGTGGGTCGGGGGAGATCAAGAGACACGTTCAAGTTCCAAAAGATAGCCGCGGCAGCTGAGAGACGCCATCTTTACTCAGCTGTTTGGTGTAACTATTTGCAGTAAGTGGCACGTGATGAGAGGTCATTTTTGGCTAGTCTAATTCGACCTGGTCAAACTCGACCTGCGCGGCGGCCCAAAAGGCGACTTCTCGCAAACTTCTGAGGAGTCCTCTGCGTTCTTGACAGTTGGCGCCCGAGTTCTTCTCCAATCAGATTAGACCATGAGACTCAAGGAAATCTATTATCTTGAGAGTCCATCCTCATCGCAGCTCGGGCTTGCAGCGGCTTCCTCGTCTCCGGCTTATGCATGTATCCGACGGACCTAATCCGCGCCCTGGAGACAAACGGACTCACACAAAAGACTTGTTTGCAGAGAAAGACTGGCTTTTACGACCACAGAAACGCTCAAGGGCAGATCCGGAACTCACCATCGGCCCACGTTTTGGGATCGTCTCTCGGAGGTTAAGCTCACCAAGCGCGCACTGATTGAACTGAATAGACGATTCTCGCATTCTAGTCCTCCCACAGTCCAGTTTCAACCCCGCAGGTCCTCTTTGGATGAGATTGCTCGTCTAAAACACTTCTCGCCCGATGAAGTTGCTAGTCTGAAACGCCTATCTCGACTTGGAGGCCCTGATCTCCGTGATCTGACTGGGGTAATGTGTTTTTGCTAATGGGCTGAGTCTGTCTAACATCTATAGTATCCACACCCTATGGCGCGAAGAGCTCGTTCAAAATCAAGAGGTCGGTCAACTACGGGCCGATCGAGATCCCACTCGAATCGAACACCTAGGCAGCTTCCGAAAAGCGATCATCGGCGTATGATGCCAACTTCGAACAAGCGCTTGTTGATGCTGGAATATACCCTCCGAATCATCAAGGATTTCGTGGTCGGCGCCCGCGGAATCGGGATGCTATTATGGCTATGTTGGAGAGAAGAAGAGAGTCGATCTCTGGGCTGGACGAGGACACCTTTGATGATTTTGTGCAAAAAGACCATGACGCCTGGAGTGAGAAAACCGTGATGAGCACTGTTTTTCTGATCATCCGAGGCTCGGCAGACATACCATTCAGAGAAGAGAACCTCTTTGGAAATCTGGACCCGCTCGCAGAAGGCATTGTTTCTGCAAAGCCAGACTTTTACGACGGCACTCTGGCAGCGGAATATGATAAGGTTGTTCATCAACTCCTTGGCTCCTCTATTATCCCTTCAACGCAAGACCACCTCCCTATCGCGCCCAAAGTTCTTCTGTGAGGGGAAGGGGCCGGATGGCTCTCACGCAGTGGGTGAACGGCAGGCCTTATATAATGGGGCACTGGGTGCGCGCGCAATGCATCATCTCCAGAGATTTGGGAATGCGGTATGGTACGACAATAATGCTTATGCTATCACTTCCCTCTACCACTGCGGCCACCTTGAGCTGTTTTACGGTGCATCCATTGGAGCCCGCACACCCAAGCAGAGACAGGCGTTATCAAATGACCCTATTGAGGTCTTACTCGCTGAAGGATACGTGCGAGACCTTTCGCCAAGGCCTCCAGGCCTTCCGGAACGCTCGAGATTGGGCCAAAGAACATCGGGATAGCTTTATATCCAAGGCCAATGCTACTGCGGCGACGATGCCGGGCGTGTATCATCAAGGTCGTAGCGGGGAATCTCAGCCTTCAACCGTCGAGCGTGGGTACTCTGGGTCGGAGACATCCACGGACGAGCTTGCTCGGCCACCAATTATCGGGGCGTCAAGGAAAAGAGTATTGTCCCATGGAAAACGACCAACTGGGCCAGCCAACCGGGAGAAGTCCTCTCGCGTTGAGTAGCTTCTACCTCAGAACGAGGACCGGGGAGCTGTATCAAGACACAACAGCCGAAGTAATTAGATAACATGGAAGTGATAGACAATAAAATTGCCTTGATGGATTGTTCCTACATTGGACGAAGTTTTCGATCGCATATAGCTGCTGACATGAATGGCCACGGTTTTGAGTTCTACCTTTTCGCCCCTAGTTGATTGTGCGGCTGTGCAGCATGATGCGGGACCGGAGCTCCACAGAATTAAAAGAGCCGCTCAGCTGGCCCATCAAACTGTGGAATTTGGTGATGGACGGTTCGGTTCATGCCGGTTCAACTGAGGTGGGTCACACTGGTGGGACGTGTCTGGGCGCGTGCGATCGCTCAATTTAATTGAGGCTAAGCTGTTTGTTGTGTTTGCAGATACTGACACGTGATTCAGCACATGCTGCGAAAGCCACTTTTGGCTAGTCGGATCCGACCAGGTCACTGCACTTGAGCAGCGGACCAAACGAGCAAGAGCTGGCTGCGCGCCGTCTTCTGGTCCGTCTCACCACGAGACTTCTTCCCCGCCAACACAACGGTCCGCGCCGCGAGCAGATAGCCATGGGAACCAAAGCGGGCAATCTCGCTCCCATGATGCTCCATATTGCACGCAAAAATGCCTTCTCGGGCTACAGCAAGGCGGCGCGCTTGACCCTAAGTGTCACAACAAAAAGCTGCATATGCTTGGTGGAAGGGAGGACCGCCATCCGATCAGCGCAGCCGACTTGGTGAAGAAGCTTAAGGCACAGCTCGATCAGGATCTCGATCATAACTGCACTCCTATGGGCCCTTGTGGGTCTTGTGGGTCCTCTGGCGCACCGTTCAAGATTACACGTTCTACCTTCGGATATACTGTTGTCGGGAAAGGGACGACTTCGAATCGCTGGCGTAAGGTCTCACGCGAAGCTGAGGTCTACGGGGTCCTTCAGCGTGCCCAAGGATCGGCTGTTCCCGTCTTACTCGGGGCGATTGATTTGGCCCAAATTTACTTCCTCCACGGCGCGAGAAGCATCCGTCATATGCTTTTGATGGGCTGGGGTGGGGAAAGCGTGTACCCTAATACGCTAGACATGGCCATCCAACGTGCGATTTATCGGTCGGTGAAGGAGATCCGCTCTTACGGTATTGTTCATCAGGATCTCCGTCCGGACAACAGCCTGTGGAATGCTGAGCTCGAGCGAGCCCTGATCATTGACTTCCATCTGTGCAACTTCGAGGAAGCTCGCGGAAAGGTATGCCATGGTCTGCAGGTTAATGCGGGAGTCGGGGATTTTGAAGGAAATTATATCCTTGGAGATGAACTAGATACCCGGATCAACTCGTATGTTGATATAGAAGCAGACCCTCGGCATGAGGGAGGTAGCTAACTGGAAGTGTGCTTTGAAGGGGGTGGTAGGATGTAGTGGTGAATGGATTGCGCCAGTGTTCTTGGAGAAGAGTTGGGTCATCGCGGTCTATATGTGACCGGGTCCGGTTCCTCGGGCTTCTGATAGAGTGATGGGTGTCCGACGTCGGTATGTCCAACTGGGAGTCAGGGAGCTTCCACTTCCACGCGTCTCCATCCGCACTGCCAGATTTTGTTTGGTGTATTTTGACGCTCGTAGGAGGTTGCGGAGCTCTGCAGCAACCGTGAATTCCTTGCCACAGTACATGCAGACCTTCATGCATTGACGATCGTTAAATCGGTGTCCCATGTTGGCTAGTCCATGTATACTTCCTGGTGCTCAGGGCATTTGCATCCTTTGTACACTCCCCCTCCAGCCGTGCGGGGGTTTGTGACCATAGGTGTCTGTGAGATGGGTCGTCATCTGGGGTACCGTAAAGCCATATATCGCCGATTTCGTTCGCGATTCCGTTTAGCCAGTCATCTGCTCCTTGCGTTTCTGATTCCTCAGTGTTGTCGATCGGGTGCTGGGATGGTAGAAGGTCGTTTGTCGGGTCTGACTGCCAGACCGGGCCTTGTAGCTGCAGGTATTGCCCACTCCTCTCCATCGGACAGGGCGACAGGTGTTGGCATTGCGCTTAGTTGCTCCGATTCCCAGTTCCATTAGGTTCCCGTACGCGCTGAGGTATCTGCTCTGTCGACGAAACAATTGAGACTTTCAATGGTTGGCAGTGATCCGCGACTAGTGTGTACAGGGCTGTAGTTTTTACCGCCGGCATTTTGCGGCTCTAAGACTGCTGTTGGTGCCGGAATGGCCCTCGATCTTCCGTGCGCGTCTCAACTTGGTTTGGTATCCCCGGGTGTTCCATGGCACCTGGTTCTGCCGCCCTCTATCCAATGCTTGCAGTTGATTGCATGGTATGTGGCGTGCTCGTTGATGTTTTCGGGGCCGTTGTTTACCTGTGGCCACTTAGGCGCCATTACGACAATTAGGACGCGTTTTTACGCGTCAATTGAAGTAAATGCCTATGAGGATACAAATAGACTGCATAAATTGCAAAATATGACGCGTTTCCAAAAATCTGCTCTGAGCTGTGGGTAGCGTTTTCCTTGGCCTCCGGCCATCGTGCTGGACATAGCTGCGGACTGTGAGCCCCGGCGGCTCGGTAATCGTCAACTGGTATCGAGGGTAGCTTTCTGTCGATTCCAGCCCTTTACTGAGGGCTTTCGAGTTTCTCCCGGATCCAGAGCTCTAATAAGAGTTCTCCCTTATAATATCCCGGTCAGCGCCGACATCTTCGCTTGGCCCAGAACGGGAGACGGAAGAACAGGTGAGGCGATTGAGCTCCGGGCGCTTCTTCTCCAGCGCGCCTTAAACGGCAGCAAGGAAGCATATTGGGACACTGGCCCAGGCGGTTCCGTTTAATCAGATTATCAGGCTTTTGGAGGGGGGGGCTCTTACAGATCACTGTGAGGCGACAGGAAGTCTCCCCGCCGGGGAGATAGGGGGCCGCAAGCAACGCTGCGCAGCGGATGCCATGACATGCCTCCTCTGGAGGAGCACTCACGATGCGTGGAAATGAGAGCAGCTCATGGCACTGCTCTTCAGGGATATTGCGGGTGTGTCTGGCCATGTCAACGACAGGAGGCCTGTGATTCGCATGCAAGAGCTATGCTTCGACGGCGACTGGATTCGCTGGGTACTATCATTCCAGAGCGGTCAGCCAACCCAAGGCTATGTGAGTACGGGAGTGTTCAAAACCACGCTAATAGGTCTCTCGAATGGGGAAGCGGGACTGACTTTGGCCAACAGCCTTCTTGAAAACCGTCAGCTGCGGTACACAATTAGGCCTACTGGACGACAGTCCCGCAAGCTTCTTCGGGGTGTTGACCAACATGCGCAACCCGAGGAAGTATATCTCCAGGGATCAACTCTGAGCCGACCCGCACCGCCAAGCACCATGGTCATGGGGAGACCATCAGACTCGATAACTAGCCGACATCATCCTCGAACATCTCCTGCAAGATTTGACGGCGCTCGACGCGCTGACGTTAACGGCTGGGCAGGTAATTGTTTTGGGGATAGAGGACATTCTCACCGCGACGAGGGTAACACAACCAGGCCACGCGACCTGGTCAGACGGGTCCAGCCATCCCACAAGTGGATGTCACGGAAATTCCCACCTGAAAAGGCCACACTGAAAATGGTTGGTGGCAACCCAACCGAGTCCTAATAGACTCCTAAGCCGCGATGGCGCACGCGCAAACCGGTCCTGGTCGAAAACTGACCCTTCAAGCTCTTGCAGCAGGCGAGGTTCTACAGACGCGAGTCCAAGAACCTATCTGCTAAGTTGCTGGTTAACTGTTTCTTCCAGTTGAAAAGTAGGCATGCAGCTATTAAAGCCCACCTTTACCAGATTCATGCACGGGACACCACACCGTGCAAGAAAGAAAGGCGCTGCACTAGTAAAATCCGTGCTCCACGTCCTCTTCGAGTGTCGAGCGTGCCAGAAGTAGGCAGATTGAGCTCTACCGAACCAGCGACCAGGCTGGGACAATCAGGCATTCCGCAGCCGAAGGATACCCAGCAGGCAGGTGGCTTGGGGAACCGAAGGCGACAGCGGCGGTATGACAAAGGCCATCGTCTGCGCCTGAGAGCGAGCTCGATGCCATGATGAACGGGATTGGTGAATTTGAAGGAGGCTGAGATGGTAGAGGACGGATAATAGGAAGTGTAGCCTGTCCCTCAGACCAGGGGACACCTGGTCCGCAGGCCACACTGAGGTGTGTTAGTGGTGGCTCTACACCCTGCGGAAAGAGACGGCTTAGAGCGAGGAAAAGAACCAGGCACTATTGAGGGGGGATTATACCCAGGAACTTAAAGAAGCGGAGATCTGAAAGCAGCTTCGCTGAGCGGTACAGACTCCGCCTCGGATTCGCGGTCTGTTAATAGCGTCAGGGCTCGATAAAGACCATAAGCCTGATCAATAGGAAAAATACCTGCAGTTGCCAACCCTTTCCAATGGCAGGGCTGGGAAAGCGAAGAGACAAGGTCAATATCAGAGAAACAGTCCGCAAGATGCTTCCGAATTAGAGGACAATTTGATAAAGGAATAGCATGACTGCTGGCTGCCCTTGATGGGTGGCGGGCGCGGCTTTTATAGACAACACAGAGCGATGCCAAGCGGCGCTGAGGCGCTTTTCCTGATTTAGAACACTGGCAGCTCCGCTGACTCACCACCGCAGACTCTGGATGGGGCTCCTTACACCCAAGCCATGAGACCCTCGTCGGAGGATGTGAGACAATCCATCGCGGGGTTGTGCACTGAGTCTCCGCAGTGTCAGAGACCCAGTATCAGAGACGACTTTTTTTGAAGTTCTTCCGGCCAACCCCAGTCTTGCAGCAGAACGAATTTTATCGATGGCTCCGAAAATCGCCTCTCATTGCGAAGCTTCATCCTTTCATCTGCGCTTTCCACTTTCTGACTGGCCCGCCACTAAAATATGTGTAGAGAATAGGACGAGGATGTTGCGGCACTGGCGCCTCAGGACGATGCTGCAGAACAAACCATTGGAAGCAGCGACATTACCTCTGGCTGGCGCTCAAACTCTGCGGGTTCTGCGGTCTATCGTCGATGTCTCGGAGTCAGTTGAGCCGAGGCTTTCTGGTGGCTCCGGACATCTGCCTGTCCAAGCTTTTCAGGGGAGATAATAGTGCCAAATCTCGAAGTGCATGGATCTTTCGTATGAACAGTAGAAGATGATGTCCAGACCGGTAAGTACACACAGGAATGATTAGGATACTCTCCTTAAGGCATTTTTGATGGAGAGCCAGCTGCAGTGTTAGCTGGTGCTGAAAGACGTCATTGCTGCTGGCAGAATGCTCTCATAGGTGCCGCGGTTTTGACAGCACCGTTATTTTCCTCCAAGTACTATCCATTAGTAATCTTTAGCCGACGCTTTCAGCGTACGGGTCGTTCGTTCTTCAAGATTTTGACTATCGGGATCGCTGTGAGTATGCCAAAGTTATTGGACAATCCAGCTCGTAGGGAACGCTTACCGAAAGTTGAAGCTGAGTATCGCCCTCGCCGATAGCCGTACTCCATCGGCCCATAGACGTGGGTGTGGGCAGTATGGTGGCCGCTACCATTCCCGGAAGTTGTTTAAGAGACGATGGCTGCTACATCCAACTACATTCTTCACCGCGCACGCCCTGTCTTCGATGAAGCATCTTTCAAGGGCCCGAACCTCGATTAAAGATAGTAATCCTCACACTACATCCTCCGCGCCCTTAGATCCCTAACATGCAACACAAAATAAACCCCCAGCAAGCCCGCAGAAGCAAGGTACGGCCGGCAAAGGCCATCACCATAATCCTCATGACTAATCCTATACAGCCTAACCCCAACAGCCAAGTCTACCACGATTCCAGCAACGAGCTGCAAAGTCCCCGTCACCGGCAAGATCGGCCTCAGAACTGAGGCTCCCCCGAAATACGCATACATTAGCACATGGTGGAATGCATTGGCTGCCACAAAGACACGCCACCCATCTGAATCCAAGTGATCGGTGGCGGGGAGGAAGCGGACGAAGGTTAGGTATGGTGTCGTCAAGTGGTGGAAGGTAAAATGCAGATTTACGGGGCTCCCCGCGGCGCGGACGAGGAGAGTAAAGGTCAGGAGCTCGGGAATTGTAGTCAGGACGGCCGCCATCTTGATGACACTGTCTTAGGCCTCAACTGTCTCAACCGATATGGAGAGTATGAACGAAGAACAACTTCCCGCCCTGGGCTTCTCCAGGCTTTTTGAAAGGGCATGTATGGGAGGCAGTGACTCATTGCAATCTTGGCAGAATCAACGCAAAGGAGATCGGAGTTGCAGTTTTCAATCTGCACATTAGATTCAGTCAGATTATTACCTAAGCCGGGATTGGAAGATAAGTGAGACTATAATGTAATTCCCGACCGAAGCGCTCAACCCATCGACTTTGACCACACTGAGTAAATTTGAAGCTATCGCCAACAGCCAAAACCTTTATTAAACTAAATAAATTAATTACTTTGACGATTAGGACATCTGACTCTAGTATGCCCCTGGATACCATATTCAGAACACCTTGGTGGAGCGCGTTTTCGTGTAGTTAAAAGTTCTGGAGTAGAAGAAGTATATACATCCAAAGCACCACCTTGCTCATTTAACTGCTCATTTCTCAACGTAATTAGATCCCCTTGCCTCTTGTATTGATAGGCCTTTATTAGGGGTTATCTAGCACTTAGATCGACTCTTTTACCGCTTACTTTTCTCATGTTCTGCGCGGAGATCATGTAATTCTTTGACATAAAGGCTGCCTGGTGCATTATTGATTCATAACCTCTAAGTAACTCATTATAAGTCCTCTTTAAAGGCGAAGAGGGGCTTCTTGAGTCCCTCCAAAGGATCTTTTTAACTGATGATGCCTTCTTAAAGAGTTGGCGAGCTGTAAGAGGTGTTGCTAGCATGGAGGAGCTAGTTAAGTCTCCCCCACGGCTCTAAGGGGGGGTTTGGCGTTGATATTAAGATATTCAACTTGTCAAGCACCCGTTAAGGGTTAAAAGGAAGTATCTTAGCTACAGCAAAACCACTTTGAATGTTCTAAGTGGTAGATACTTGGTGGTGAGTGGTGGGATAAGCACTTAGGAAGTCAAATTTATTAATATAGTTAAATCCTAAGCGCATCTTTACCTCCACTAATCCCCCATGCGCGCGCTTTAGTAGCCCAAAGCAAACAACATCTAGTAGTTACAGAAGATGAGATAAATGAGGAGGCATATAGATAGCAATAATATTATTTTCTTCACAGGCCTTATTGAATTGAGGTGCAAGATGACTTCCATGGCTGTCAAGGACTAGTAATTAATATTAACTAATTATTTGACTAGTAGTTATAGGAATAAAGACCTTCTAAAGCCACTAAAGGCCTATTTCATCTGTAGTCCAGCCATTTGCGCTTAGTTCAATCTACCAGTTAGGTTATATACCATATTCTTTAAACCAGCCCTCGATATGGCGCTTGCCTTTGAAGATAATACATGAAGGGACCATCTAACCACTTAAATTCATGCACTTGATTGTAGTAACCCATTCTCGATTGCCTAGTTGAATAAGATGAGGCTTTCTAGGTATATCAGTTCTAGTAACTACCTTAGTAGTCACTGTAAGACCCATTGCAAAGCCAGTCTCATCAAAGTTGTAGATATCTTGGTCAAGGATCCTGTCACAGCGGGTGCCTCAGGCAGCCCCGACAGGAGGCCGCGCGACCGGGATCCGACCCGTTTGGGCCTAACCCCTTTAGGCCAAACCCCGGATGACTCTCTTGGCATCGCTGTACATAACAGACCTATGGAGAATCGCTGGTCTTCCTGATCCCCAGCGATTCGTTCCTGAATCAATTAGCATACAGCTTCTCCTTCCTCTTTCGTACATCCCTCGTAGCTCGATATCTCGTTGCTTGCTAGGACCTCGCCGCGGGTGAAGACCGACTGGCGTCCGCCACCGATCCGACCTCGCCGCTTACAGATCCCCCATTACTTTCGAGCCTCTTCTAGCTGGTTAAACCATGCCTTTATAACCTTTGGGTCTTCGCATTTCGCGCGCGAGTAGTTATATCGTCGAGCAAATCGAGTTTTAACTTTAATATTTTGGTTAATAAAGGAAGAGACCTAGTTCTTTCCTAGAGGTTGAGTAGCAGAGCCAAGAAGAATATTAGCTATCTCTATAACATGAGAAGGTCTAGGAGCAACTCCACGCGCATCTCTAGATAGTATCCACTTTATTAAAGATGCCTCTTCATTCTTAGAAAGCTAGTGACTGTTGGCGCGCTACTTAATTCGATATTACTTTCCTTTAATTCAACCGCGTAGTGTTGAGTAAGGCACATTAAAAACATCCACTACTCGACGAAGAGACGTGATCTCGCCTTTATTTATAGCGGAAATTGCGAGCTGTATCCTCCCCTCTTGCTCCACCAAGTTTCGATCCGATAGACGCGATTTTGGTGGCATGGTGGTTGTTTGAATATTTACGCGTTGAACGCGCGATGGTTTTTGGGGTGGTGAGCGCTTCGGTTGGGAATTACGTTAGTGCTCGTAGTATTATTATAGATGATTATAAGGATTGTTATACCCAGATTAGATAAGATTAGGTTCCTCGGGTGACGAGTCCACTGCCCCGCGCAATCCCCCACCTCAACCCCTCACCCTCCATGATTCCACCTTAAGATGTCCCTCCTCTCCCTCCCAAACGAACTCCTCCTTCTCATCGCGTCATACCTCCCCTTCCCGCGCGACCTCTACGCGCTAACCCTCCCAAACAAACGGCTGCACACCCTCCTCGACCCTTACCTCTACAAACGCGACGTCATCGAAAACCACAGCTCCGTCCTCCTCTGGGCCTCGCAACACGGCCACACAATCCCCGCGAAAAAATCCCTCGCCGCAGGCGGCGACCCCAACACCCTCGCAGATGTCGACGAGGGTCCGCTGCACTGCGCGTGTAATAAGGGATATGGCGAGATTGTAGACCTCCTACTGGCAGCGCCAGGGGTTGAGCCTGATCGAGTGAGTGCGCATGGACAGACGCCGCTGTGCATTGCTGCGATGCGTGGGAATGTAGCCCTTGCGCGCAAACTGCTAGGTACCGGGAAAGTCGAGGTGAATAAGCCCGCGTTCGGCAATTTCGCGCCCCTGGGTGTTGCGGCTGCGTATGGGCGGGCGGCCATGGTACAATATCTGCTCTCCGTTCCCGGGATTGAACCCGACTTGCGGAATGCGGCGGGGTACAGCGCGCTGACTGTCGCGGTGAACCATTGGCACGCTGCCGCTGTGGAGCTCCTTGCTGGAGTGGATGGCGTCGATTTGGAGTTCCCTGATCAAATGGGGCGGTCGCCGCTGTCTGTGGCGGCGAGTATGGGGGCCGTGGATGTTGTGAGGGTGTTGTTGGCGTCGGGGAGGGTGGATGTGAATTCGCCGGATGGGGCGGGGGAGACGCCGTTGGGGTGGGCGGCGATTTATAGGAAGCATGAGGTGGTAAAGGTTTTGCTTGCGGTGGACGGGGTTGATCGGTCCAAATTGACCGGGAGGCATCTTATGGCCCTGGGGTGGGAGAGTATTCTATGAGGGTCTCAGTTCGAGTGACTCGGCTGAGGAAGCGGGTCTACCTGTGGCGGATCTCTGCCGTGCCAACTCAGAATGGTCTTTGATACACTATACACAGACAAGGATCTGGTGAGAGCGTTACGCTTACGAGATCCTACCTAAAGCTACGACTCAAGATGGTCCACTGCAGCGCGCAATCACATCCCATTGCGGACGTGTAGTAGTCCCATGGCTGCGGGACCTGAGACGCGGGAAAGACGCTGAAGCTGCGCGACCGCAGTGGAGGGAGGGTGGGCACATCCATCGCTCATATCGTTTGTACTGGAGCCAACTTCCTGCCAACTCGTTCTGTAGCCAGCGGTATTCACCAAGGAAGAAGTGCGGCCGGCAACAGAGCGGCGCCCCGAAATAACTAGGAACAGCCCAGGTCAGCATTGCTCAGATTCAATTCGAACCCGATTGTCCCGGCATCTGGATCCCGAGAACTTAACTCGGCTTCATGAAATCTTTTGTATCTCCAAGCACCACCCCACTTCAGCGGATGCTGGATGTTGAGATTTGAACTTCCCAACCATAGGCGCCAAAAATGGCCCTCATCCACCGCCCGGAAACACAATCTTCGGAAAGCGAAGTCAGCTAAAGGCACGTGGCTGGTGCTGTTGTTGTAATCAACTGCGTGGCTGGGGAGGCATATCAAGAGACCTGGGTATTTGATGCCGCCCAATTTGTACAGCGAATACGGACGGCTTTTGGACGATCGAAACGAAAGGGATGGGGCAACATATCAAAGAGGTTGCGAAGCGGCTTGGTTCCCCGCCTGTGATGAGTAATATTCACGGGTGGATCCTGTACTGCTTGCCAAGTATCCTCTAGCACATTATGGGAGGCACGTTTGAGTAGGCAGCTTCTATCACTCTGTGGGCGGCGCTTAGCTCCTGGAGTAAGCAGGAAGTGGCAATGTGAGTCTCTGGATCCCACATCAAATCATGAATTAGTCCCCAGCGAGCGAGTACCTTGCCTATTGTTCCTTGGAGGGTCCTTCCCGTTCCCACGATTCCCTGGCATCTTGGGACCTGGTCCCTGATTCGTGGGAACGGTAGCGGAGTTCTCGCGAGCCGCTGCCGCGCTCCCAGGGTTTCTAGTACGGGATAGGTAGGATCCTCTAGGTTTGGCTCGATCGGGTTTAGCGCTCACACGTTGACCCACTGAGCGCTGGGGCGAGCCTCGGGCATTGGATCGTTGGCGCTGACCAGTGCCTGCCAAGAGGTTGGGACCAACTGTGAATCACTCTGAGTCAATCAATTAATTAATCTGGTTGGCTGCAAAAGCTGACCCACAGATTAGCGCCGCAGTCGCGCTCACGGCAGTGAAACTCCAATTCATTGGCTCTGCATTCCAAGGCGGGCCCCAACTGCGGCATGCGGATGAAGCCCACCAGCTTTCTACCTGATTTCTTCCCGAGTCCGCACCAAAATCTGTTGGGAGCTCTCAATCAAGATGCAATATTCCGACTACTATAGGGTAACGCGACATTTCAGGACTTCGCTTCTGCAGGTCATACCCTGACGATTAGACGAGCCCCGTACCAAAGCCAAGAGCAGACTATTATAAAGAAAAGGACCTTTTTTAGAGTTATTATTGATAGCATTGACTGATAGGTTATGTAGCCGCTCATGCGAAGCGATGACCCTCACTAAGCTTGCATTAATGGGGCCGCGGTGGGTAAGTGGCGCTAACATCGCTATATTATGCTCCTTTGCACATATGCGCGAATGACTTCGCTTGGCCGGTCAATCCGGGCATCATTCATCTGCCTGAAGACAGGCGATAGAGTTCGTCATTCATCACAGGGTAAGGTGAGGGATAGAAACAGTTGTCGTCTTGAGTCGCATCTTGTGCTCCAGCGGTAAAATCTCGTGTGCAATGGGCTTGCAAAGACCGGCAGAGTAAATCTCTATCAGCGACGCGCCCATCCAAGCTATCCGAAACGCAGATACTACGAGTCTGCACGGCGCCATTTGCCCGGAGAATTCCCACAAGCACAGAATTGCAGCCCAAGGGACTGACCGACGGGCGGTTGCATGCGGTTGTTGCCGTCCATCTCCATCTCACCTAGTCGTCGGTGCGTTTCGTGCCCCTGCCAAGCAATAGGATCATTACGTAAGATAGCGTTCCATTTGGCTCGCCCTTGCATTGGCTGGTTCGCGCGTCCCCCCAAACATTCACTTCTTCCCAGACGCGTTCCAATGGCCAATCTTGCGCGTCACTTACCAGTAACCGCGGATCTCATCGCACATCTTCGTGGTATGAAACCCTTAGGATGAGGTCGCCTAGCATATGGATACTTTCTTCTATTTCCCCGGCTTCCACAGTCCCGTTTCGCCCGCCTCCGGAGAGTTCGAAGCGATGCGTGTCCTCAAATGGTCGAGCAAACCAGACGCTGTTCCAAGGGGCCCAGACCGCCGGACGACCCGGACGAGGCCTAAACGGCAGTAGACCGCGTTTGACCAGAGCTCCTTCAACCCCAGATACTTTCCGGTATTGCTCATGTTAGCTGTTCCGGCCCACGCTGTAATCGCTTTCTAGATCAGTGACAGACCCTCTGAAATGACCGCAGCTACACCAGAGAAGGTAAAAGATAAGGCTGGCGACCGGACGGCACTGGGATCATCTCCGGTAACCCGGTGCTTGACAGGGCTCCAGAGAAATGTCCGATTAAGGTCGCACCATTGGACAAATTGTCGCGGCCCACTCGATGTCGAGTGGACATGTCTGGAAATGCCCTGAACGCAGAGACTGGGTTACAGGTGCCAACCGCCGACACAATGGGCTGTGAGACCGGGCTGTCGTCCGCGCGAAGCGTTTGCCCGAACGAGGACGACCGTTTGCACTCAGACGTAGGCAACCGCTATGTTTATCGCCAGGCCACACTCGGCACCGACAGTCTGATATAACATGGGCCCCAGATGGCCCCAGCCGAGAAGTCTGGACCGTTGGTTGCCATCCTCCTCGAGATAGCAACATGAACTGGCGAGACGGTATTTGGGTATGGGTCTTGGGGAAGCTGGGCGTGCACGTTTCGCTGACCTCGAGGTATGCCCTCCCCTGCGAGATCAGCCAGGCACTTACTGACTACCAGCCGGACGCACCCTAGCGCTTCCGCCCCAGATGGCTCTACCAACCACCGAAGTGTCACATACGTGTCACGGGTCCCTGGTCCCCGGGTCGGCTCGTCCCGACCTCGGTCAGGCAGACGCGCCAGGGAACCAGTCCCGTCGGCTGCACGGTCTGGCCGGTTACAGTGCCACCGTTGCGGTGGCACGCGCTCGCGGGCCTACCATTGCCGACACTACCACGATCCATCAGCGTATCCCGCGATAGGAGTCTGTTCTCGCCGTCGGACGGGCTGCGCAGACGCGAAGACGCC
>CDMC01000008.1:1740138-1750610 GCA_001511075.1 Aspergillus calidoustus
ATCAGTAGCACGATCCCGAAGGGGGCCAGATCCGGCGGTCGCCCATACGGTCCCAGCACGAGCGCGCTGTGTGGAATATTGTGGAGATGCTTGGCATTATAGAGCGCCGCCGCCAGTGCCGAAGACTGTGGGCGGGCCAGCACCCGTAGCGTTCGGTGACCCATCGCAGTATACCAGGAGGTCCTCCCTCTCGATCCATGCCGCTGGCTGACAGTGGGCACGGCTGCATCGCGTTCTGCCGCTGTCCCCACCTGTCTCCATTCCACCCCTTGTTCGGCAGTCGATGCCCTTGCGTCGTTGGACCCCGGCGTATCTTCCCAAGAAGAGACATAGAAAAGCGGAAGTTGACTAGCAGTTCGCAGGCCTGCCTGTGGCAGCCAGAGGTACACATATTGGCCGGCCTCGACTTTCCACGCAGAGGGGACGGCGATGTCCATACGGAGAAGCTCATCGTGCTGGGATATGACAACAGAAGGCCAGGTGTGGCCCCAGCGTCTTCGTAGGGGAACAGCCAAGGAAACCAGACTCAGGAACATCCACAGAGCCGCTGCCGCCACCAAACACCAGAGGCTTTTTGACCGGCGCATCCAGACATGGTAGGACATCGAAGCCAGTCCGGTTACTGCCAAGAGGTAGTGACACTTCATCGCCAGCTGCGGGTAACGGCGAACCACGGCATGCAGCGTCACGGGAGCGATCAAGATCATCGAACACGCTGCCTGTTTCTGTTAGCGGACGACCGATATTCGGGGGAACTGCCCACGGAATCCTCCCGGGAATCAGAGCAAATGCCTCACCAGAACTGGAATATAATGCTGTCGTATAGCTTGCGCCGGTTGGCCGTCACTCAGGATCGCAATCGCTCCGTGGAGGACGCAGTGGATGATGACCATCCGGCCGACCCATCGATGCGTCCAGGCTGCCGCCGACCAATCGATGCCTAGAAGATGCGCTGGAAACCCAAAGGTCCAGCCCGTCCACAACGGAATGAAATTCATGACCGCGAGGTTGGCGGCGCGGCGGTGCACGGTCGCCCAGGATCGAGCCCGCAAGACCAGTGGCAGGATGTTCACCGTGAGCAGGAGCGCGACCACTGAGCCCTGTTGGACAGTGGCCATATCGAGGTGGCCGAACGGTCTCGGCAGGGGATAGGCAAAGAGTCGCCGTAATTGCATCACGTGCCATCGGATCGCCCACCGGCCACCACGGGACGCCAGACGCCATACGAGCCAGCTGGCCAGAGCGATTGCGGCGCATATTCCATACCAATCAGTCTGCGATATGTGGGAGATTCGGTCGTACCAGGGAGATGTCGTTGGAGGCATCCTGCAGGTCAGGATCGATAGTCTGGGGAGTGGAGGAGTATTTGTATCCCATCGGGTGTCATGTCATCTGGACCCTCATCTAGATGCTTGCAGCCGAATGTGGGGGGTAAATAAACACGGTGCGTGGTAATATGGGCGAGTTAGCCCGTCTAACTCAATTTTCAGATTCCGACCTACAAGATAACGGCTGGGTGCCGGGCAAGTGACAGGCAAGAAACTGAGGGCCTCTTACCAAGCATGCGGGTGCGATGGTCCAGAACAAAACAACTTTCCTGAATTATCGAGAGACGCTGTCGCTCCTACTACGCTACAGTGATCTCAGGTTACCATTCTCTGAGCTTTGTCGGCCGTCCGGTCAATATTACCCGTAGCGACGATCTACCCTCATTTTACTCCATCACGGGCTGGGCATCAATCCCTTCATCATGTAAAATGAAATTGACCATAATCAGGCTACACCATTCTTAAGAAGCATATTCCACCACGAAAGAGAAGACAGGCTCCGCAAAAATCCCTTGTATCCTGCGAATGACGCATTAATCCGCTGGTGCCTTGGAGCGTGGTTCAGCCATGATATCGATGGTATGGACAGCCCTATCGACGTGAAAGGAGGTGCCACCAAGAGCTCCTCATCAGGGCTGCTGCTGTCATTGGGTTTAGGAGGGTTTCATCAGCGCTGAGCCTATGAGTGAGCGGCCCGCGAAGAAGATTGTGACATGCTTACAACGTCCTTTCAAGCATTGCCGGATTTAGCTTCACAGAAAGAGAGCATCGAAGGCTTGCCCCCAGTGGATAGTAGTTACAACTCGAGGGATGATAGTCCCCTCAAAACCGTGACTCTTTACGTGGGGGTGATGCTCACTGTGGCTGCTCATTCGCCCACCACCTTTTGATTGTTTTTGCGAGTCAATACGTAGGCCTCAGGGTCTCGTGATATATTCCAGTATGGTACCGACAATGATCAAGCGGAATATTGTTAAAAATTACAAGACTAGGAACTGTGACCAAATGCGTCAGAGTCTCATAGGTGCAGTATAGTCACGTTGGTCAGTCAAGGACAAAAGCCAGCCGAGATGAGTGGCGGAAATAAACGAAACCCTGGTCCAGAAAAATAAAGAGAGAGATCTGTATAGCCTGATACAGTACGGTCAACAGAGAGATTCGTCACCTAGACCGCCGCATATGGCTGTTCCGAACATTGTCCATGCCATTTGCTGTGTACCGGAGAGCAGCTTTCGGCTAGGTCCCAGGACCGTGATTGAGGCTCCTAGGAGCCACTCTAAACATCTGGAGAGACATGCAGGGAGTGCTGGAGTTATATATTATGAATTGCAGAGTACACTACCTCTCCTCAAACCGGGAGTTTCCATATTTCCTTCCCATATATCTCCAACTTCTGAGCTGGCTGAACGTTTCCAGACTCTGTGGATCTTCCTCTTGTCAGTCTATATGGACCACCTTGCCCTGTACCGAGATAATGTACAACAAATCGAAAATCATTGGCTTCTGGTGATGTTCACACACGAGGGTTATCATGAGATCGCCAAGCTCATCATGGGCTACCTGTCGGCATCCAATGTTGCAGCACTACACGCAGCGCTGAAAATCAAGCCGTCGGAGTCGGTCCGCAGACATTATCTGCATCCTGGTTCCGCGACGGCTGTCAAATTCTCATGATTGGCCCGGACACCTTATTGTTGAAGGAACGGATTCGGAACCCTGAGGCTTACTATCAACATTGCCGAGGCCGAAAACTTCCTCGACTAGAGACATGGGTTGTGGGAATACCACCTACATCTGAATCAGATCATCTGAAACGCCTCAAGCGAATAAATAGGCTAAAAAGGAAGTGGAAAAACCACCGAAACGTTCCGGTGGTTAGAGCAGCAGCGCTTGTTGCTCTCGAAGACATCCTTTATCTGGACACTCTCCGACAGTGTCTGTGCCTCTATGACCACAATAACGCTGACTGCAATACGCTTGATAGTTACACGTTGATTGGAGAAAGTATCCTGGTGAAGGCCTTTGACCTTTTCAATTGCAGTGGCCTATTGAGCTCAGGCCCTGTTGGACTAAGATTTTTGGGAATCCAATTTCGCCTCCCTTGGAACATCAATAAGGCCATATCACCAGGGGATCGCTGGACACCAAAAGATGGCATACCTTATATCGATGCAGCTTACCCGTTCTGTCCCCAATTCGCAACTGCCGATCGCACATACTGGGGGTCTCCACGCAAAAATTTTGGAGAGAGGGATGCTGCTCTTATTTTCGACTGCGACTATTCGCTGGATGAACGTTGGACGGTTTCTATTAAACTAATGTTTTCAGAGATGGACTCTTCTGGCTGGCCCGTTTGCTTTGCTTAATCACTGTTCCTGCCCTGTTTGATTCTGTTGTATGTTTCCCTGGCAATAGGAGCGACTGCTATGAGCATGTAGTCTTAAACGTATATCTAGGTTGGGTAACTTCAGCAACCTCCGCAAATGCCTGCCCCTGGATCCCGTACGGTAAATGATACAATGGACAGATCTAGGTTGTTCTATGGATACCAGTTCAATGGGCGGGCAACCGCACCGATGACTTCTTAGCCTTGAGAACGAAGGCAACATCCTGCCTGCAGAGCAAGTGCGTCCGTAAATGCCCGCCCATAATGATTCGTGTCTTCCATATTTCAGTGGGCGGTCAAACGGGTTCGAAGCGCCACTGGGCGATCCACCCCAACCTGAGTGCAGTTACCAACCGGCACACCAAACAACCAGCATGCATGCCTTGGTAAACCAGCATTGTCAGGCGTGACGGGACAAGTGTTCTACATCAGCCAGACATATAACAGCGAAAAAGCTCAAACGGGCGTCTCGGCGCGTCTCGGACGCGACTCGGGTGCTTGTGCGCTATGAAGTAGCCGTCGCATTCATGCCTATTTTGCCCGTAGACTCAGTAAGATGAATGCTACAAAACATTCCTGATGCAGATCGATTTGGACCTTGTGGTCGAACGTAAGCTGCGGTTAGACCATACACAATGATATTGAACTCCGGCACTCATGGAGCGACCTCGTGCGCTAAGACGACTACATTCCTTGATCTGGGTACTACGCAGAATGGAAAACTAACGCAGATGGCTCGTGTATCCGCATCTCGAATTGTTGATGCTCATCCTAAAACTCGTTACCATAGGTCACAGTGAAATCTACTCTTCGGGTGAGAACGATGCTAACTTCGTTCTCGCATGGCAGGAATCCCAGGTATGGAGAGCCCACCCTCTCGCATTCCATTCTATCTCCGACTTGCGGTCCGATTAGATCACTGGAGAAAATTGCAGACAGGGCAGTCCTGAACGCAACCAGGGACTCCGAAGCTCAGCAAGTTCGGCGTTGGTCGGCGTCCCGAAGCTGTCGGTTGTCCACCGTGTGTGAGTCCGCTTGATCGTATAAAGCGGTTGCGGTGGCTACCAGCGCACCATCACGGGTAACCGTGGCTTCAAGCCAGGTAAGTTGATCCCGGATAACTTTCCGCGAGACTGCTGTCAAGACATCGCCGGGGCCAAACGCTCCATGATAGAACACGCCGAAGTTGCGGATCTCCGCTTGGTCTCCACAGGCATCGAACACCCGGTGACAAAGCAAGGTCACCAGCAACCAGTTGCCGTTGGCCTGTCGATCGTGAGGTACAATTGCGGCGGCTTGGGCGACGGATTCAGCCGCCGGTAGAAGGCTCACAGAGTCCAAGAACTGGCCTTCCAGGGTTGACGACAGTCCCGGTGTATCGCGTCCGCGGTCCGAAATAGCTTCGGCGAGAGTTGCTAGGTCTGGCAATGGCGGTGACGCGCAGCACTCACACACTGACGTCGAGGCCGAGGAATCGGACGGCGGATCCGCATATTCGGATAGGACGTTGGGATAAACTACCTGATGAGCAGTCGGCTGGAAGATCGGTAGCTCCGGGCGGTTGACAACAGGCCGAGACATCTTGCTATCGAGGTATGCGAGTCGGACAATTGCGCTAAGGCTGCAAATATTCAACCGATTTATCTGCTTTGAAGGAAACGAAGTGAGTTCTTTGGACGAGGTACCGAAGCTAGGTGAGATATGGTTGGCGTTGAGCTTTATATATCGAATGGCCCAGACTCGCAGTCCCGGTGAGAGTACTAGGTCAATATGAACCTTCTGGTCATAGCGATGTGTGTGGTATATTCAGCTACTCCTAGCCGTGCCGACGTCTGCCTTGCCCTATTGCGGTGGTTCACTGGGCCAAGGCGGGTATTCAGCAGTCTCCCCCGGCTTCTCAAGCTTTTTCCCGGGTGAACCAGAAAATGTCCCTTCTAGAAAGAGGTGAGAGCCCTGTTGAAAAGCAGTTGATCGCTGCGTTAAATCTCTTCTACCGTTGGATGGCCGGGCATGCTGTGGGCGCTCAATCCGAAGCGTCGCTCAATATCGGATGACCGGTCAACTCTAAATAGGTTGTGCAAGATCTGAATGGGAAATCCGAAAATGAGCAGTGCTGGGTATCCCAGGTGGCCAAGCCTGAAAGGCTACGATGATTACCAAGCAAAATCTCCATCGTGACTGGGTTAGGGTCCGCTGCGTGGACTTAAATTCTTCATAGGGCAAGTGAACGCAGCGTTCCCTGCGTATAAGCAAATCTTACATTCAGACTGTCATAAAGCAGGGACCGGGCACCATCNTGTCTACGCTAACTGATTCCCAGATGGTGTTGAGCGCTGCCGCCCAATCAACCCGGCCGACATCAACGCAGCCAGCCTGAGACTGGCCGACTTGCGGGACATTGTGGACCAGCTGATGCGACGAAACGGGGCGGACTATTGTTGGAGCGACAACGTACTGGATTTCGCGACCCGTCTTGCCGAAGCCGATGGTCATCTGGAAAAACTATTGCAGGTAACCACAACTTATTTCACGCCAACACAGTATACGCTGACGCTGGCATGCGTTCTCTTCATAGCACCCACTGATGCGGTGTGAAGCTGGGGATGGGAGCCTGAAATAGCTTGTCAACTTAGTCAACAAGACCGCATATCGCAGAGTCGTTTCTTGCCCGCTACGCTGGGATAAGTAGATCTGTTGGGGGAGGCCGGGCGACAATGGGGCATTTCCGACTACATGTCAAACAGCATATTGACATCGAAGTGGAGGTAGAACTTGTTCACTCACAGCGATGCGGTCTGAACTCCTCCTCCTCTGGGTTTCCTTAAAATGATGGGAAAATAACAGTACTATATCCATGCCTTCAAAAGAGCACCCGCGGGAATGAANCCCATGTCATCCTGCAGCTGTTGGCCAAATCTGCGTTCGTATTCGTCCGCGTAAGCGTGGGCTGCTGCCGTGAATCTCCCAAATAGTTGGTCTCCGAGGGTGCTAACTTCAGTATTCGCATCAAGATCATTTTCGCGCAACCACTCGGCATAGAAGCTTCTCATCGTTCTAGGGTTGTTGCCGTGGTTTGAGCTCTCCTGGGTTTGATCTCCTCGGTTCTGATCACCATGTTTTTTATTATCCTGGTGCTGGCTGGCTTGGCCCTGGCTGCCCGAGTTCTGACTGCCCGAGTTCTGACTGCCCGAGTTCTGACTGCCCGAGTTCTGACTGCCCGAGTTCTGACTGCCCGAGTTCTGACTGCCCGCGTTCTGACTGCCCGCGTTCTGACTGCCTGAACCTGGCCTGCGTGGATCGCCTGGAGAGGCCCGGCCACCCTCGTTTTTGGCTCCTCGCCCTGGTATATCGTTGTTTGCTTGATGGCTCGCCGGATCCCCCTCACCCGGCTCTGGAGACTCCGTCAAACCTGGAGGAGTTCTCTCTAGATCTCCCTGGTTACTGCCACCGAGCATAATCTCCCGATATCGTTTCACCTGGAGAAGTCCGATTTGGTAAAATTTCCTGTCCGTTCGTTCGTTCGAGGCCTTGGACTGGCTGCTGAGTGTTTTGTAGTCCGTTCGACTGATCCACGTCCGCACCAACCCGTCCGTCCATTCAACTAGAACAGTACTGAACGGGTACCTGTATTTCGCCTCGTCTACCTTATTTTGGGGGTTCAGCTCTTCCACCGAATCTAGAAGATCTTCGATGTTCCGTATCTTCCGTTTAGGTTTCCAGGCAACGTTTAGGATCTTCTTGATCTTTCCCCGATGGATATACTCCCCCTCTTCGTTGGTCTCCAGTGCTTTCTTATGGGGATTTCCGCGGATACTTGTAACTTTACCCACAGTGCGTTCAGCTTGGGCGGATTCCCAGACGGTCATCGCGCAGCTCTTGTATCCGTAGGAGTTAAGATAGATTGGCCCTCTACTGGCCTTGTGCTTGGCTAGGGTCGTCCCGCCGTCGAGGCCCCATCCTTCTGGTTCCCCGTCCCCTGTCAAATCGACCGTATCAACCGGCTTTATATCCGCATAATCCCCGGGCGTGTCGTTTTCATCGTCGTCCTCCACCGGAACATCGACTTCTCGGGTCTGTGCGAAGTCCGGGGGGTCCGACCCTAGCCCATGATCCACATCGTCCACATCCATTTCGGATCCATGCTGCTCTTCATCTGCAGCTTTGATCTGGGCCTGAATAGCCTCTTCTTTCTCGGTCAATTGGTTAAGCTCAGTGAATAAAGCTTTGAGCTGCGCTTCGTTCTCAGCCTGATTGGTGATTTCCGGATTCTGGAGTCGTTGTTCGACCTCCCCGATTCGGCTCTCCAGAGCCTTTCTCTTCGCAATATTCTCATTTGACTGCGCATGCAAATCTTTGAGCCTCCTTTTCAGTGCCTCCGCATCTCTTGCCCGTGCCCTAGTCTTCATACGACGCGGGGTCTTATTAACTCCGCCTGATTTTCCGGCGCGGGGCGCCATCTTCAGAGAGCTCTTGTTGATTGCTGTTCCGGCTCTTGGTGGAATTGTGAGCTGTCTAATCTGCGTGGATTCAGGGACATCGTGGTTGGCCTTTATATATCAAGACGGTAGATGTTCCCACCACTTTCTACTCCGGGGACTCGATGGCCAGATTTTGAGGACTCGTTTGCCACCCATTGTAGAGGGAGACGTAGGGACACACACTTTCTGTCTTCTGCTTTGCTGATTGGCTTAAACCCACAATCTCTTTAATGACCCCCGCACATTTGTGAAATTGTAGACCGGCAGACCAGATTCCTGCCTGCGACTACACCTCAGGCTTTTTCTGTGGTGTGGGGAGATATTGGGGCGGTTTTTTAACGTTATGCCAAAGGACACGATGCATCATACTCTAGTCTGAGGGCCCGTCAGCATACGTTATTCCTCAAGGAGTAAGGGCAGGTTGGTTCGTCCTGTTCGAAAGGAACCAAGGAGTCTACTTGTTGAGGTTCGCTTACGTTGTACCCGTCCATAACTGCTACGAGTACTCCCAATGCCTTTATCAGTGATATGCCAGTCCGTGAGGACTTGCAAGGAATGGTATATTGCGATCTCACTATAGGGGACAACCGATAGGCAATAGCACTGTTCCTTACCCTGCCACATCACCGATGCCATATAGTCCATTGCCCTCCTTGGGGAGTGACAGCAGTGCCTCGCTTATCCGCGATCTGCTTTTTCCTTAGGTTGGAAGGGGTGGACTTGCACGCCCGAGATGGCGCCGGACAGACCGTTCTCCATCTCGCCACCCAGCGACACGATGCATTTTCCATTATGATGCTTCTACTGCGGGACGGCCGTGTAGACACCAATGCGCTGGACTCGGACAGGTGGTCCGCGTTGTCGTACGCCGTACGCCGAATGAATCCCGCCGCTGTCCGGCTGCTTCTTGAATATGGCGCGCACGCGGGCATACAACACGTTGACGGAGTCACACCACTGAACATGGCCGTAGCTCAGGGAGACGAGGCTATAGTACGAATGATATTGAAGGTCACTCCTCGTCACATGTTGATGTAGAAGAAATCCCGCTGAAGCGTGGACGTTTCTAAAGTCTCCGTCACTTGTCTGCAACTAGAAGCTATTTTTCTCCAGTAATCTGTTCGGGACCGCAAGGCGGAGGCAGAATGGAGTGCGAGAATATGGGCTCCGCCATATTCGCATTCCGCCATGCGAGAACGAAGTTACTGTAGCATCGTTCTCAGCCGAAGGCTGGATGTTACTGTGACCTGTAGTAACGAGTTTTAAGCTGGGCATTAACAAGCTGTGCTCTCTTGAGATACGGATACAGGAGCCATCTGCGTCAGAGTTTAATTCTACATGGTACCCAGATCAAGGAATGTACTCGTCCCAGCGCACGAGGTAGCTCTCTCAGCGCCAGCATCTAATATTATGGTATGGGCTAACCGCAGCTTAAGTTCGACCACGAGGCCCAAATCGATCTACATCGGGAATTTTTCGTAGTATCCATCTGACAGGGTCTAGGGGGTAAATCAGCATGAATGCTACGACCCGTGCCTGATCAGGTCTCTGCCCTAACGAAAATGAGGTCCATCCCTGAGCGTGCATACAAGACCCCGCGATTTTGCGCACCCGCACATTTATGCAGGGTAGTGCATCCATCCATGGATGGGACCACGGGGATTATATATTGATAGAGCAATCTCTTGCACGGATGTCGAGGTCAGCCCAAACAACTTCCGGCGTCATGTTCTCTGTTACTATTCTGATATTCTGGATTCTAGCCGCAGCTGCAGTGAGTCATACCCATCCTTGCTCACAGAAGTATTGCCGCTCAAGCCTCCCTCCCTCTAGGTGTCTGGTCTCGCTGTCCACCGCGGAAAACCAGGAGGTGCGTGTGACCAAGTACGGAAGTACGGGATGTTGGTCAGGAACGGAATAGACTGACTGAGGGACGTACCATTTCTTCGTGTAGGCGCGAGAATGGCTGACGGCGATAACATCACACCAAAAGGTGCGCGCTCTATCAAGCGTTGGTGAACGGGGAACTGACGGGACGGTGTGCCAATGTACCAGCCTGCCCAGCGGGTAGACATATGCACAGAAAGCATTATCATGCACATTTTGGCACAGGCCAAGGTTGCTAGAGATCGGTTCAGGCCGTGTGCGATGACGCCAATTATTACTGAAAATGAGGGGCAAGAACGCTGTGGGTGGGCATCTTGGTCTTGCTGCGGTCAGACGTGACGTGACGATTAGCCTAGTGATCCGACCTTATAAATGAACTGTCTCTGCCTCCGC
>CDMC01000008.1:1753200-1796874 GCA_001511075.1 Aspergillus calidoustus
GTTGGAAGATTATAGAAGGCATCAAATTTCTGTGACAATGGCCTGGTTCTACCAGGCAAAGATCTCGCTCAAGAACATATTGTGATTACCCCGGAGGGCCAAGTAAAACTTTGTAAGGGCAGAAATCCCTTTCCCTGTCTACGCTAACTGATTCCCAGATGGTGTTGAGCGCTGCCGCCCAATCAACCCGGCCGACATCAACGCAGCCAGCCTGAGACTGGCCGACTTGCGGGACATTGTGGACCAGCTGATGCGACGAAACGGGGCGGACTATTGTTGGAGCGACAACGTACTGGATTTCGCGACCCGTCTTGCCGAAGCCGATGGTCATCTGGAAAAACTATTGCAGGTAACCACAACTTATTTCACGCCAACACAGTATACGCTGACGCTGGCATGCGTTCTCTTCATAGCACCCACTGATGCGGTGTGAAGCTGGGGATGGGAGCCTGAAATAGCTTGTCAACTTAGTCAACAAGACCGCATATCGCAGAGTCGTTTCTTGCCCGCTACGCTGGGATAAGTAGATCTGTTGGGGGAGGCCGGGCGACAATGGGGCATTTCCGACTACATGTCAAACAGCATATTGACATCGAAGTGGAGGTAGAACTTGTTCACTCACAGCGATGCGGTCTGAACTCCTCCTCCTCTGGGTTTCCTTAAAATGATGGGAAAATAACAGTACTATATCCATGCCTTCAAAAGAGCACCCGCGGGAATGAACTGTAGACGCTCGTCGCTCGACAGGACCAGCAATCCTATTGGTGTCTTCCCAGGAAAACGATAGGACCTGAAATCTGTACCGGGTCGAAGCAGCCAAGATTAACCGATCTTTTCGCCAAGACTTCGATCATTCTCGGGTGCAGATAGCACTCGGATATGATCTCCTTTCGCGGCGAACCCGTAGTCGCGATCTCACGGACTGCTCAGTGCTTAAATCGAATTATGAAGCGAGCTGCAGTATAAAGTATGTCTGCGTTACGTTCATCAGTGAGCCGGGCACGATATCATTGTCCCCTATCACCCTACCACAGGTCATCCGGAATGCAGGCTCGCAATCCATCAATGGGACAGTGCGATTTTTGCTCACAGAATGGTCATGATGCGACCATAATGCAGCGCAAGGTATTTTGCAATCTTGTGGCTTTCCGATGCGACCCCACGTATAGATGTTCGCATCGGTCTTGTGTCTGGCGAAGCCGGTCAGAGCGGCATGTTCCTCATCAAGCATTGCTTCCGCAGCGGCCCGCTCGATCGGAAGAGCAGCGATCCAGGCGATCGTACAGGAGTCGGGACTTCGAGTGCATTCTTGGATGGCATGGTGCGGACACACGGGGCTGTTGGGTGTGAAGAAGAAAAGTAAACAAAAAGATCGATATAGGATAGCAGTCTCCGTCTTCTGAGGATGGCAGAGGGAATTTCGACCATGATGATCTGGCCAGCGTTCAGCCTCAGATTAAACCATTTCAGCTGCCAGGTGTGGTCGAGCCGCTGCCCAATCTTACCTGCTCACTGCGGGGATGACGCACTGTGGATGGGTGAGCCGCCACACACCGATGATCCAAAGTTAGCCAGGGCAGCGGCTAGAGCGTGGCAATCAACGATGCCAGAGCCAATGCGTCTGGAGCGATTGGTGTGCAGGACGTTGTCTGTCAAACGCCATGCTCCCATGAAGAAGCCTCCGAGTTGGATGGCCACGGTTTCACGGGCTAGCGTTTCGCCAAACGCTTACTAATTCCACGGCGGGCCAGACATGCGGACTCAAAGATCCACAGAATTTTTAAAGAGCCGCTCAGCGCGTCCATCAACCCCTCCCGTGGAGTTTGTCCGCGAACTAAACATGACGGACAGTCCGGTTCATGCCGGTACAACTGTTGATCACACGGGTGGACGTGTCTGGACGCTTGCGATCGCTCGAATTGATTGAATGAGCTGTTTGTTGTTTTTGCAGTAACAGTCACGTGATGATCGTTCTCAAGAAAGCCAAGGTCAGATCAACACGTCCTGCGCGGCGGCCCAATGGCCACTACCCTTCTGTCCTATGTGGTCTTCCTCTCAAGGGACCCGAAGTGCCTCGCACCACACCTGAGTTGGGTGGGAGTTATCTGATTGCCCTCTAGAGCCCGATCTGGCTTAGTTTCCTGACATCTCCGTATCTTTGGTCCAGACACGGAGACTGTTCGCGCGCCAAGNTGCCTAGGGAAGATATATAGGTAGCCATTCTCCGCAGCGGCGTCAGGTACACATACCCAGTTCACAAAGTACGCCACAGATCGATATCCCTTCCGATAGGTTTCCGTCTCATTGGGGGCGAGACCGTCGCGACGGAGAAATTGTCCCTGGGTGACATGACCGGCCAGACTAACGAGCGAAATGAATGCGGATCGAAGTCGCATGGCTCGTAGAGAAAATGTATCGCTTTTCGGACTTTCTTTCTATCTCTGAGATGATACATAAAAGTGTGTCTAAAGAAGGGCGTTGTAGTACCGTAAGGAAGAGACGGAGACTACCGTTATGCCGGCTCGGCTGGCCCAGGATATAAACGATTGGAGTCATACACATCGAGTCTGCCCTACGGCGCGAGTCACTTTTCTGATCCCTTAAGAGTGCGGAGAAAAGCAGAACTACAGGAGAGAGAAGGAGAGAGAAAGAGAAAACGACCCTGTTTCAGCACCACTAATCTTGCAGGCGTTGTGATTTGAATGCCCCTCCATGTTTGTCAAAAAAAATCGGAGTTATTGGACTCGGATTAAGTTGAAGTCTATCCAATCGCAAATTGACGGCGTGTCTGCTTCAGCATGTAAGGTATAAATGCGGCATGGCGGTCAAGGGTCGTTGCGAGCAGCTGCGCGCTAGTGAACCACCCTCAACTTCCTGACAGGAACTTTTCTTCTGAAGCATGAAGCAGGAGGCTTAGATGAAGGTAGTTGTCTGATTGGCAGGTGCAGCACCAAGTAACTGCTGGGACAATTATCCAGTGGGCAGTTGGGAACTTTCGGGCGTGGACATTCGTCTTATCATGATTGGGCGTGACATGCCAAGCAATCCCCACAGAAAAGCTCAGGCGAGCAACGCTGCGGATCACTGACTGGGCAATCCATCCGTTCGACATTTTGCTGCTCATTCCCCGCAGATTATGAAGGCGTCCATTCAGACATGTGGCTGCATGAGCGCTGAGGCTGACGTCCCATACGATTCAATGGTCTGTGTTCATCAGTTTGACCACAGCTTGGACCATTGGGAATGGAATCGCCAGGCTGACTCATTGTTCCTCTGGCATAGCGATGGGACTGTAAAGCATCTCAAGCGAAAGCTGTAGGAAATGGTAGCCCTGCTATATTCACCTGCTTCTCTCACCGTCGCTGCTGATGACAAGGAATTCAGTATCGGAACGACCGTCAGGTCCGAAATGACGAGGTGAGGACCTGCAGATCTTACGAATATCCGACATCCTGAGAATAGCATTAGCAGATCAGAGGAGCAGGTGTGCTATTCGGAAACGCTCTGCTCCTGGGAGAGCTGGATGCAGAGCATCTTGTTGCGATGACAATCACCGGTGAAGCTTCGCTACAAGATGACGCCGAAGCAAATCTTATAAAGTAGCACGTCTGCTNTCTTGCCTTCAAACCATGCCGACAACTGACGCTCGACGGACCATCTGGTTCAAGGATGATCCGCCTCCAGTTGGCCTGGCAAATTCAACTCCAGACTCCAGTGCGATCGGCCCAGGCCACGCAACTCAGTCGCCCACTGGCAGGGAAAGCAATGCACGTCGGAACGGAAAAGGCCGCCACGAACGGCCCCTTATTCGAAAAATCATACACCGAGACCCCTGGACGATATACACCCCTAAGGCTCTAGTTCGCGCCGGACACGAAGCTGCCCTTGCTATACGCCGTGACAACCCTGGGAAAGTGGTCCATATTCAGACGACTGGAACAGACTTGGCCCTGGTCGAGAGAGCAGTACAGAAAGTCTCTCGGATCGCTCATCCCCGTTTTCTCTGTCTCCTTGATGTGCTGCACCATCAATCAACGTGCTATCTCGTGTGGGAACCGGCTGAGTTCGCTTTGGACCGCGTCCTGATTTCCCGCTGCCGGATTCAGGAAGACGAACTTGGCCAGATCATCCGACCGGTACGGANCAAACCCATCCTTTCTAAGGCGATTCGGGCGACCCTTTTCGAATTCCTATCATGGCATCTTACCAATTCGAGCCTGCAAGGTTGACTGAGCTTGTAGCCGAGCGTGAGTAAGCAACATATGCGCGGTCGAACACATACTCATAAAAGCGGACGGCAGGCAAGAAATCCGAAGAAAATACCAGAGCGCTTCTGCAACTATTGGAGCAAGAGGTGTCCCACCTTGGAGTTGCAAGGGGTGATTCGTTGCAGGAAGCAGCACACGGCAGAGCCGCATTATGGGAAGGGCATTGCCGTCTCTTGAATCGATCCAAATATCTTGAGGAGCAACTGGGCCTCGCAAGGCGGCAATTGAGCGTCAAGCAATTCGAGCTGCGGACAGCCCACTTTCGAGCCTGCGAAGATCGAAATAAGCGGCAATGCCATGAGTGACGTTTGGTGAAGGATGTCGATCTTGCGCCGTGCTTCCTACTCGTATGTCGGGCATGTTCCCAACGGCATATGGGTTGCCCATCGCCCTACATCTACACGCCTACCGTCTGGGAGCGGAAATTCAGCGCATGTGCAAGCTCCCTGCTCAACGAGATCTCCCGTGAGGTGCGCACGCTTCAAGAAGGCTCCCGGTTTACCATGTCAATCTGGGCCAAGGAATATTTGGTCCAAAATACGCACCGTTTGAAAGAGAACTGCAAAGTGCTTCAGCAACAACTAACGAATACTCGGCGGGAGTATGAGAAGGTTATCTCCGTGCTCAACTCAGCTCATTCCAAGGCAACCGTAGACCGGCGAAACAGACCATGCGAAGGGTGCTTGTCAATATTTCGCGAGGTTTATCTTGCACCATGCTTCCATCTCGTATGTCGGGCATGTTATCCGGATCCCAGGGAGGAGCTTTTCAAAACGTGCCATGCAAAGCACCAAGGCATCTCTGCCACGCGCCCTGGCGGACTTCCACGCCTGGTCGTCTGAATGCGCCTAGGTTTGCCCTGTGAATGTACCAAGACGGATGTTACGTCTACTTTGCTTGTGTAAATACGACATGGAAATGGCGACGGATATAATGGAGTGTACAGTCTGTTCCTCCAAGTGAAATTTCTTGGAATGGGCTCTTAATTTCTAAACCAAGACAACTCGTAGACTTGGGGTTTCCCGTTCTGCCACACGCTTTGCTGATGTTCTGGGAAACGACGCTGATGAAACGCCTACAACAGTGACAGCAGGCACCAAGCAATCTGACATACTTCCTAAATTCTGTTACCCCTGCTTTCACTGAGCGTGTCAGGGCTTTATATGCTCGATTGAAGGAACAAGACGGCTATCATGAGGATCAGGCTGGGTGAATCATCAGTCTGTTCGATATCATTCTGTTCTGGGATAGTTCCTGCAACATGTAATTTGGAAAACAAAACTCGAAAAGCCCGCTGAGGAAAAGAAACAAACAGAATGAGAATCAGGCTGGGTGAATCATCAGTCTGTTTGATATCAGGTCATTCTGTTCTGGGATATTCACTGCAACATATAATTTAGAAAACAAAAATATCAAAAAGCCCGGCGAGGAAACGGAACAAACAGTTGAGGCCGGTGTTGCAATATCGCCCGCGATATTTGCTGCTTTGTACTGTCGGCCCGTCTGGTGCCCGACTCTGCCCATGGCAACATGTCCAGACTACCGCTTCAGAATACCCATGTCATCCTGCAGCTGTTGGCCAAATCTGCGTTCGTATTCGTCCGCGTAAGCGTGGGCTGCTGCCGTGAATCTCCCAAATAGTTGGTCTCCAAGGGTGCTAACTTCAGTATTAGCATCAAGATCATTTTCGCGCAACCACTCGGCATAGAAGCTTCTCATCGTTCTAGGATTGTTGCCGTGGTTTGAGCTCTCCTGGGTTTGATCTCCTCGGTTCTGATCACCATGTTTTTTATTATCCTGGTGCTGGCTGGCTTGGCCCTGACTGCCCGTGTTCTGACTGCCCGTGTTCTGACTGCCCGTGTTCTGACTGCCCGTGTTCTGACTGCCCGCGTTCTGACTGCCCGTGTTCTAAGAACCCGCTCGCTATACACCGACCCCCTCACCTGCGCCCGCACACTCCGCACCACCAGCTCCAACGCACACTCCGTCGCACATACCGCCCGTCGTCGCGAATATCCTGCGCCATGTAATGTCCGGGCTCCGGGACCGCTGCTATGGCCTCGAGGCGCTGAATTACCGGCAGCGTGCTGTGGTTCGTGTACACGACGGGTTCAGTAACCGGCTTCACCTGCAGCGCGATTGCGTCTGTGTACATACCACCCGCGTAAAATGCGGACGCGCCGTCATGTAGCAGGGAGACGGTGCAGTTGTTGAATGGGATACCGGTGTCAGTGTCGTCGTGCGTCGTGCAGGATTTTTGGATTGAAGAGCTGATGTCTGCGCAAAGGGCGCGCACAGCGAGCGAGGCGACGGGGTCCCAGGTGCAGTTCCCGGAGGGGCAGGTGTATTGTGGGATGGCCCAGGGGCGAGAGGAGTCGGTGCTGAAGATGGAGTTGTAGATGCTTGCTTTGAGGGTTGGTTCGACGAAGTAGCCTATCCAGTCTTCAAGTTAGTTTCTTTTCCGATGGGTAGAGCAAGTACTGGAGTAGGGAAAGGAACAAGCCAGAAGACAGGAGGCTAGTCAAATAGGCACATTGAGGAAAAGGATAAATGTCATCCAAAACACACCCTTGTACACAGGTACAGACATAGATAGAGAAAGAAACAGAAAAATTCATTTAACCTTTCATTTAATACCCCACAGTATAGTCCTCCCACCTCACAGGCCAGACACAACGTGTAAGCCAAAACTCGGTCTGCGTTCCTGGCCACACAAGCGTATTCCGCCCTGTTCGCGCATCAACGTACCAATTCTGCACATCAGCGGAGTAAATAAGTCCATCCAGTTTGTGCTGGAGGTTGACATTATACATCTCATGCGCGGCAGGGCGTACATCAATCCATCTGCATCTATCGCGTTTATTGTGCGAAAATAGCGGCTGAAGCACACGCATAATGTACTCGACTGAACATTCGATCCCCAATAATGTGGAGTGGCCCGAGGGTAGTGTATTAGGCCCCGTTATCATAAAGAAATTTGGAAAGGACGGAGCTGTTACTCTGCAAGCTGTTAGCAAAGCCGCACTAGGTCAGGAAGAGGCGATTCCCGGCATGTACGATCATTGCATCTACATACCCCATGTAAGCAGACGGATAGCTGCCATCTTTGTGCCAGACATCAGATATGGTAACCCCATCTCGCCCCAGTATCTTAATTGGCGTGATTAGGCTCTGCGATTTGAAGCCGTTTGCGAGAATCAGGATCTCTGCAGGTATTTCCTGCCCCCCATCGGCTGCTAATGAGTATGGGCCCGACACACGAAGGTTTTCTGACAGCCTTAAACCGACTCGGGAATCATGTAGGACCCCGAGGTACCCATGATCTAACACAGGACGTTTGGCGCCAAAGGTAAAGCAGGGATTAGCAGCGAATGGTACTTAGCTGGTGCGGCTCGCTGCATATACCGTTTCAGGTTCACTTCAAGATGGGTGCGCAGGAACCGGCCAAGTGTAGTCTTGCGAAAAGCCGCAAAGGCAAGGTCAAATTTTGTCGCAAGCAGCCAGCGACGGGTTTTTAGGAACCAAGGGATGTGGCTTAAAAGCCTGCAAAAGAAAAGAAATTATTATGGTGAGAAGGGAATGAGTATGCGGAACGTACCATTTCTCTTTTGAACCAATAATGCGATCTGTCTTCGGAGCAATCCAGTGTGGGCTGCGGATTACCTGTGTCAGCTTCGACAACCCCGTCTGCTTGACCAGCCACGGAATAAACTGGTTTGCAGAGCATCCGTTACCGATCACGACAATATTGCGCCCCTCGAAATCGACACTATGGTCCCAGGATGCGCTGTGGAAGACGCGCCCTTGGAATTTTGTAAACCCGACAATACCATCGGGCCCGCGTGGGACATCAAGGAAGCCGACAGATGTGATAAGTCTCCGACAATATACCGTATAGAGAGTCCCTGACGCAGCGTCTTTGAAATGAACCTCCCATGTATGATCGTCCTACTTCCAGGTGGCGGAGAGGCATTCTTGCTGCAGGCGTATGCGCTCTGAAAGATGGTGCCCGGTAGCTACACCGTCAATGTAGGCGAGAATCTCAGGCTGCGAGGCATACGTGGACGACCAGTTAGGGTTAGGCGCGAAGGAGTATGAGTAGAGCTGCAAAGCCGGCGTTGTAGTTAGTATATCAACTTCGGAAAACTCCATGCCCAGAGAACTAAGTACCACAGAATAACAGGGATAATAGCTTGGTTAACCGCTAAGTTCGATAGACATACCACTGAAGGAATATCGCACCGTAATCCTGGGTATGTATTCTTCGCCCAGGTGCCCCCGATCCGGTGATGTTTCTCGAACACGCCGAACGTTGCGTGCGGATACTGTTTCTGCAAGTTTACCGCAGCACATATGCCTAGACAATGACCTTATTATCATATTATCCGGCTTGCCGCATAGTGATAAAGGGTTGAGATTACCTCCAAGTCCTGCGCCGACGATGATCACGTCGAGAAAACTGCTGTCTAATAGCATTGACATTTTAGAGCAGATAAAAAGATACACAGCAGCAAGGGAAATGAATATAGGCCGGCTGCTTTGGGATTAATCTGGAACTTCTTAACGGAGGCTGGCTGCTTAAATGATGTGTGGTGACATGGCCAAGACTTCCCCACGTGTAAACAGTGACATCCCATTCTACCTACATTTGTCAGATGGTGACATACCAGATACTGCATTTCTTTCAGGCTATCAACCCTGCTTAAGTCAACGCAATACGAGAGGGACAACAAAGAAAAGAGAGGGAAACGAAAAAAGAAATGTAATCAAACAACCCTGGTGACCCTGGCAGCGTCCTGATTAAAGTCCACTAACAAGCTCACAAAGTACCGCCAAAAGAGTCCCATTATCCACCCGACAGCCTTCCCCGGGACCAGCGGGCATCTTGTACCCATACCGCAGCTTCGTCTCGAGCTCGACCACATCCTTGCCCGTGCGGTTGCACTGGATAATGAGGTTGAATGCGACGCTGCATAATGTAGTCTCGCCGTTGACAGAGGTTGCTGGCCGCAAGGCTTCTTCATCTGGGGCGTGCAGTATACCGGCTGGAACTTCGGTCATGATTAATTCAGTGTCCCGTGTTGGAGGCTGACTCTGATTTATGTTTAGTGAGGTCTCATTTGCCCCTAGCATCGGGGCAGAGTACGAGAGATCCAAGACATCGGGACTAACAAGGCCTATATTCCGAATACTGGAACTTGGTTCTCCTGTAGCCTGAGCGTCGAGTTGATCACTCTGATGAACATAGGTTAGCCACCAAAATACTACGATATGAAGGGTACCTCAAGCGCGTACAGACATCGACCCTGGCTCCAATCTCCCAAACTCCACACCAGGTACGGGACCCGCAGGAGCGATAAGACCGGGTTCTAACGACCCCTGCAGTCCGCCAAAAGGGGCGCTCTGTAGATACCCCTCGAGCGATAAGTTGTCAAACCCAATCGACTCTAGTAGGGTTCTAAGTATGCGATTCTCCTTTGCTAGGCTCATGCTCGGCATGGGTACTTTAACCGCTGCAACCGCTGACTCCAGCTGCCTTACTTTCTGCTCCAGCTCCGCAACATGTTGCTTCCTCCGCTCTCGCGATTTGCGTTGATTATTTCGGACCCGAATGAGGTCTTCGGCCTAGATATATGTTATCGGAGAACTTCAGATGCTCAAAACCTAGTCACGACATGCCTTGGTTTTTTGTTTTGGGCGGGGCATGCCTCTCTCTGCCTTAGGGTTTGATATGGGATTTCTGGCGGACACGCAGATGTTGGGTATCGATGGGACTCGACTCGCACTAGATTATTCAATATATTCGTCTGGATGTGATGAAGTTGCGAAAGGGCCATCGATGCATGATGGAGCCGGGGGGGAGGTTGTTGGAGATAACGTCAAAGAGTCATTCGTAACAAACAGCCCGTTATTAGTCAGCAAACCAATGAGCGATGGTGCCAAGGCGGAATCATTGCAAGATGTGACGCGCACTTGGAACCCGGTATTATCCATTATCGGAAATAAAATCATCTATGTTCTATCTAGCGCGGACGTTTGTCAAGCGGCAGTTACAGTCTATCCTGTGTATATATCAATCAACAACAATGGAATGACGCTTAACTGTTCCCCACAGCAGCCCTAACTCTTGCCTCCTTGATCTTTTTTTCCTCACGCTCACTAAACCGATCGCCGAAAGTCTGAAGATGCGGCCTCATAAGAATCGTATATTTGACAAACTCCTCCATACAATCAACCAATCGATCGCGATTTGAGCTCGGTCTCAGTCGTTGGTCCCCCTCTAGACCCTCGTCAGGGAAATGCGTATATGCCATGGGAATAGACGACTGATTCGGGATCGTGAACATGCGCATCCAGCGACCAAGGATGCGCAGTGAGTTTACTGCATTAAAGGACTGTGATCCACCGCAAACTTGTCCAATTGCGAGGGTGCGGCCTTGAGTAGGCCTGATAGATCCTGTACTAAGAGGTATCCAGTCAATTTGATTTTTGAAGACCGCGGTCTTTGATGTTTGATTCATATGTCAGCATGTATAGCCTTATAATAATGGGCTGAGACGAAAGGCGAGAGACGCACCAGATTCCCATGCTGCTCTGGTGAGATCCACACATGCCCGTCGCTCCACGTGCTCAGCGCTCGGAGTTCCTGGACTTTCGGATGCGTGTGATCGACGTCGTTTTTTACAGGAAGGCCTTCAGGGTTGAAGACACGGACGTCGCAACCGAGACGGAAAAGGATTCGCGAGGCCTCAAAGGCCACCAGCTTTGAGTATGATCGACGTCGGAGGCTACCGTAGAGCACGAGGACTTTCAACCGGCTATTTGTGGCCGCCAGGTCTTTCTCGGCCATGTCAAGCACAGACGTTAATTCTAGATCATTAATCCAGTCCGGAGACGAGTCAGACTTGAGGAGGAATGGGCGATACTTCAGGCGGATTTCGACGTCGTCTTCCAGTGAAGATATTGCGAGTGTTCTGGATGGCACAATCCCAGATACTATGGATTTGATTTCAGATCCGAGTGGCTGTCTTTGGCCGTTTGAAGTGGCTATAGCCATTGTCGTGTGAAAGAAGCCTGCAAATTGTACCGTGGTGTAAGTGGGAGGTAAGGGGTTTAAATTTAAAGAAAACGTGCTTCTTAGACAATGCCACATCAGAGATTACCTGAGAGGCTTTGCGCGAGGTGCAGAACACTGAGGAGTCTTCCTTATTCAAGTTATTATCGCGAAATGCCGATTTGGAGCGAAAGAATATTCAGACCCTGTTGAGTCAATCGACACAGAAAAGGAGCAGTATGTCACTGGCGGACCATGATTGGCCGGATTTTTGGGCTCCTGGTTCCGCCGCCTGTTATAGATGTCACTCCCCATGTGGGCCCACCTGCTTTGCCATACAAAAATCCCACCCATAGAAACATCCCCATTCATTGGTTTATGGAGACAGCACAGAGCCAGCGGGGGGAAGGAGATAAAGAAAAGAACAGCATGCGTTTACTCCCAGTGGGTAGATAGGAAACCTTTCCACACAACGTGGACAATTATATAAGAGGAAAGATCAGTGTAGATTCCTAACGCTAACTGTGCATCTCCTAGAGTCACTTGAGTCACTTGCAGGACAGAAGAAATTCGACCCTTATCTTAGTAGAGACCCTGTGCCCATTAAAGAAGCGGAAGAACAGGCCCGCTATATTACACCATAATCCCACCCCGTCCTCACGCAGACTGTAGAAGCTCAGCAGCAAGACCCTCAATCCTTCGTTTAATCTCGTCCCTAATAGGCCGTATAGCTTCCAACCCCTGCCCTGCCCGATCATCAAGCTTCCAATCCAGATAGCGCTTTCCCGGAAAGTACGGACACGCATCGCCGCATCCCATAGTAACAACAACATCGCTGACCCGCACTGCGTCTTCGGTGAGGATCTTGGGCTGCTGCCCTGTTAGACTGATTCCCTCTTCCCGCATCGCTTCCACGACCTGCGGGTTGATTAAGTCTTTCGGGGCGGATCCGGCCGAGAGCACTTCGATTTTGTCGCCGGCGAGGTGGCGAAGGTAGCCTGCGGCCATCTGAGAGCGGCCGGCATTGTGGACGCAGACGAAGAGGACGCTAGGGTGAGAGGTCATTTTGGCTGTGCAGGAATTCGTCGGTATGATTGCGGGAGGAGTGAGAGGGGTGGTATCTCGACAGGTGGGAATGTCCGTTGTTGCCGGGGAGGGCTTCGAGGAGCAAGGGAACTTACATTTTCAATTCCAACTTGATATGTGGTCGTTATATACTAGTACCTTGCGTAGCGACACTACTCGACCCTCGCCTGACCTCAAGGTGGAAGATCAATGGCGTGGCGCGCTGACAAGCCAAGCCCCACGTGCGGAATGCTCGACCAAGAGAATGGGAGGGTTCGCAACCCCAACCAGGAGTCAGGAAATATCTTTTGCCACGTTTTTAGTCGACTGGAATACCGCCTCTTTAAACGAAGTGAGGAAAAGGAAGAAATATAAAGAATAACGAGCAACTGAGCGGTCAGGGCGCAAGTGCACAAGTCCACCTCCAGCTCAGACCAAATACACGTTCGCTTTGACCCCCGCACTTTCAAAATCAACCCTCGTATTCTGCACGATCTCTGTGATAATGGCACGGAGGGCCTTGACAGATGACCAGACATCTTGGGCCGTAAGTCTCTCCGCATTCTCTAAAGGCCCTTTTATAAGTGCTGAATAACCAAAGACCAGAAATGCGGCTCGAATCCGCGATAACCAACGCCGCTCCCGCGCGCGTCGAAAAGACTACATTCGCGAGCTTGAAGAACGTGTGCAAAGTTATGAAAAACTCGGAGTAACCGCCACGCAGGAGGTTCAGGCGGCTGGGCGAAAAGTGGCACAGGAGAACAAATGGCTGCGGGAACTGCTAGGTCTTCATGGAATTTCGGATCTGCAAGTCAATCATTACGTGGCTTCGAGAAAAAACGAGAATGCGGTGCCAGCTCCGCCAGAGTTAGGTAGAGAGGGTGGTCATAGAAAGTCGATGGCCACGTTATCCACAAAACAGCATGCTCATCAACATGTGCTGATGTCGTCCCCGGCTTTCTCAGGCGAGGAGCCCGTGCCGCAAGACAGGATAGGAAGCGGCCAGGCCAACGGGCTGCCACTTAACCAATACACAATGGCAGAACAGCATGTCGAGACGTCAATGTCCTGTGAGGCTGCGGCGAATATCATTGCGGGCATGCAGATTGATTCCGATAGATCTCTGATACGAGAAAGGCTTGGCTGCAGTTCGGCGGATTGCCAAGTGCGACACTTGACCATTTTTGAGATGCTGGATTTTGAGTGACGATACGATGCACCAATCAAATGAAGAGAGTGACATTCACTTCACACGAAGATTGTCAAAAAGGATATCAGCACGTCAAGTGGGGCTTAATTTGAGTCGCGAGGGCGGTGACTATCAGCCAATCAGGCTATTGCAGTGACAGCCGGCGGTGCCACCTTGTCAAATTTCATCTTCATGGTTTCCGTATATAAGCTTGTTCTCTGTTATGGAAGGCCTAACTACTATCATACTGTAATCCCTACCCATTCCCATGAATTGACACAGCCTCCAGCCCATCTCGCCGAAATGAATCCTATCGACTCTGAGGCGCAGTCAGCGCCCACCCCCAACTTGCCTGTTAATGATGTGGAAAAACTGGAAAAACAAGGCGATGCAGCCCGTCCCCAGAAGAAGCAGTCCGCATTCAACAACCTCGGGATCCTTGACCGCTTCCTGGTTATATGGATCTTTCTCGCGATGGCCATCGGTATCATCCTGGGCAACTTTGTTCCTAGCACGGGCCCTGCTTTGCAGAGGGGCAAATTTGTTGGGGTCTCTGTACCAATTGGTGAGCTCCTTCCAATATCAACAATCGCTGCCGATATCTAATACCTGCCAAAGCTATCGGTCTCCTCGTCATGATGTACCCCATTCTGTGCAAGGTGCGATACGAGTCACTACACGAAGTCTTTCGCACCCGTCAGATCTGGATACAAATTGCGTTTAGTGTCATCCTAAATTGGATCATTGCTCCTTTTTTCATGGTGAGCTGCACTCAGGGCCTATTGCATGACAGGGCTCACTAATTAACTATAATCAAAATACAGTTAGCTCTAGCGTGGGCGTTTCTCCCAGATGAGCCGGAGTTGCGCCAGGGATTAATCCTTGTCGGTCTGGCAAGATGTATCGCCATGGTACGCGGACCTGCACAATAACTCAATAGTCGTTCTAACCAACAAACTCCATATAGGTCTTAATCTGGACAGGTCTGGCTGGTGGCGACGGCGAGTACTGCGCGATTCTAGTCGCTATCAACTCACTCCTTCAAATGGTCCTCTTTGCCCCGCTTGGTGTGTTTTTCATCCAAGTTATTAGCGGCGACGCTGTTTCCTTTGAATACGCCACCGCCGCAAAGAGTGTCGCCGTCTTCCTCGGAATCCCACTTGGCGCCGCTATCCTCACCCGCTTTACGCTTCGTCACCTAGCAAGCCCGCGCTGGTATGATACCGTCTTCCTGAAATGGGCTGGGCCATGGTCTCTCATCGGCCTGCTTTTCACAATCCTCGTTCTCTTCGCTTCCCAGGGCCGCCAGGTTGTCCATCAGATTGTGTCCGTTATTCGCGTCGCCGCGCCGCTAATTGTCTACTTCTCAACAATTTTTTTCATTACCTTCCTAATCGCGTATAAACTAGGCTTTGGATATCGGCTTGCCGCGACGCAGAGCTTTACTGCAGCGAGCAATAACTTTGAGCTGGCCATTGCCGTTGCTGTTGCTACATTTGGGGCTGATAGTAACCAGGCCCTTGCGTCGACGGTGGGGCCCTTGATTGAAGTACCGGTTCTTCTTGGTCTGGTATATGCAGTTAAGTTTGTGGCGAATAGATTAAAGATGGAGGATTAGTGGTTGTCTTGTGATATACCTCTCGGAGTACCAGAATTAGTACTTGATTTTTTTATCTCATAATATCCGCAACTTCAAGGAGGCTGCGGACGGTCCGTTTCCTAAAGGTTCGCAAACACTGCCCGGGCTTTACAGGGATTCGCTTTGATACTCAACATGTTTCTCAGCCCAAGATGATGTAAAAGAATACTAGAGGTCGCTAAGGGTCGACACACCCCCAGCGTCAGCGGGGCCATGTACAGTCCTGATAGGTTGAAATATTAGCTGTGTAGGAGGATACCTGTTTAGTCAATGATGAGGCTTTTTACATCAATTAAACCAAGCATCTTCATGAATTCTTGGTGTTTTTGGTCCGGCAGAACCTTCGTAAAGGCCATCCGCGGGCATCTCCGCACTGAGAACCCATCGGATATTGACGTGCTTTGTCTGAACTTCATGACGAAGCCATTGGCCGTAGATATCAACATGTCGAAGCTTCGTACGGATTTGAGGATCCTCCTTGGTAAGCAGGTTGATCGTCTGCCGGTTGTCACATATAATTGAGATCTGGTGCTCTGGATCGAATTCAATAGCTTCAAATAAGCATTTCCACCAGAACGTTGTCTTTGCGGCTTCAGAGATAGCCAATAGTTCTGTTTCAGTCGTAGAAATTGTCACCGTACGTTGCTTGCTCGCCAGTCAATTGGTCCTCCGTATCGCTTGCAAAGATATCCTTCAGTGATTTTCCGATCCCCTTGGTCCATAAATGACGCGTCACTCGCACATATAAAGGTCTCATTCTGATTGGTCAAGCCAGAGTACTCGATGGCTAGATATCGCGTGGCATAGAGGTACGCAATTACTCGATCTGCGGCCTTTAGATGCTTCTCAGAGGGATTCATGAGAAATTCAGCGAGTTTATTTGCTGTACGAGCAGCATCTGGTCCTGAAATAATAGCTACGTATAGAAGGATAGTGGCTGCACACTCACCGGGCATCCCGTATATTGATTTTACCGCGGAGGCGTCAAAGCTGAAGGGCTAGCTGGAACATGCCAGAAGTCGACAGCAAGCGTTGCATCGAGCGGGTCAACGAAGCAGTGGGGAGTACACGACACTGTGTCGCGAGATAGAAGGGCTCTTGGCTCTGGTCACACCCAGCCGATCCCTGCGGCAGCCAACGAAAAGAAGACGCCAGAAGCGATAGTTCCCCGTTGGTGTTCGCTCCGATGCACCAGCGGATTAATGCGTCCTTCGCAGGATAAAAGGGATTTTTGTGGAGCCTGTCCTCTCTTTCGTGGTGGGACATGCTTGCTAGGAATGGTGTAGCCTGAATATGGTCAATTTCATTTTAGATGATGAATGGATCGATGCCCAGCCCGTGATAGTGTAAGATGAGTAGATCGCCGCTGGGGTAATACCGACAATGGACAACGCCGGTCGACACATTGTAAAGACAAAGTTCAGAGCATGGTAGCCTGAGTGCACTGTAGCGCAACGGAAGCGACAGCGTCACAAGATAATTGAGGTAGGTTGTTTTGTTCTGGACCATCACACCCGCGTGATGGGTAAGAGGCCCACAGTTTCTTGCCTGTCACTTGCCCGGCGCCCAGCCATCAAGATAAAGTTAGACGGGCTAAAACGCCCATGTTACCACCCACCGTGTTTATCTACCCCACATCGTGCTGCAAGCATGTAAATGAGGGCCCAGATGTTACCCGACGGGATACAAATACTCCTCCGCTCCCCAGGCTGTCGACCCTGACCTGCAGGATGCCTCCAACGACATCTCCCTGGTACGACCGAATTTCCACATATCGCAGGCTGCTTAGTATGGAATATGCGCCGCAATCGCCCTGGGCATTTGGCTCGTATGGCGTCTGGCCTCCCGTGGTGGCCGGTGGGCGATCAGATGGCACGTGATGCAATTACGGCGACTCCTTTCCCATCCCCTGCCGAGACTGTTCGGACACCTCGATCTGGCCACTATCCAACAGGGCTCAGTGGTCGCGCTTCTGCTTACGGCGAACATCCTGCCACTGGTCTTGTGGGCTCGATCCTGGCCCACCGTGCAGCGGCGCGCCGCACACCTCGCGGTCATTAATTTCGTTCCCTTGTGGACGGGCTGCACCTTGGGGTTTCCAGCGCATCTTCTAGGCATCGATGGGTCGGCCGGATGGTCATCATCCACTCCGTCCTCCACGGAGCGATTGCTGTCCTGGGTGACGGCCAACCGGTGCAAGCCATACGACAGCATTACGTTCCATTTCTGGTGAGGCATTTGCTTTGATTCCTGGAGGATTCCGTGCGGAGTTCCCCCGGATATCGGTCGTCCGCTAACCAGAAATAGGCAGCGTGTTCGATGATCTTGATCGTTCCCGTGACGCTGCATGCCGTGGTTCGCCATTACCCACAGCTGGCGATGAAGTGCCACTACCTCTTGGCAGTAACCGGACTGGCTTCGATGTCCTACCACGTCTGGATTCGCCAGTTCAAACGCCTCTGGTCTTTGGTGGCTGCAGCGGCTCTGTGGACTTTTCTGACGCTGGTGTCCTTGGCTGTTCCCCTAAGAAGACGCTGGGGGCACTCCTGGCCTTCGGTTGTCATATTCCGGCACCATGAGCTTCTCAGTATCGACATCACCGTTCCCTCTGGGTGGAGAGTCGAGCCCGGTCAATATGTGTACCTCTGGCTGCCACAGGCAGGCCTGCGACTTGCTAGTCAACTGCCGCGTTTTTATGTCTCGTCATGGGGCCAACGACACCGGGGCGCCGACCGCTAAACTAGTACACCTATCCGGTCAGCGCGCACAGATCCATGCGTCTGAGCAATCGGCCAGTCAAGAGGACACGTTGAGTGAGCCAGAAACCCTGGTACCAGACGATGCATCGCTGCGCTCTGCCGAACACGGGGGAGAATGGAGACAGGCGGGGACAGCGGCAGGACGGGATGCAGTCTGGCACACTACCAGCCAACGGCACATATCGAGAGGCAGGACCTCGTTGAATACTGCGGGCCACCGAACGCTACGTGTGCTGGCCCACCCGCAGTCTTCCGCACTGGTGGCGGCACTCTATAATGCCGAACATCGACACAGCGTTCGACACAGTGCGCTCGTGCTGGGGCCGTATGGGAGACCGCCGGTTCTAGCCCGCTTCGGCATCGTGCTCCTGATCGTAGAGGATATCGGGATTGCGCGGGTCTTCTCGCTCATCCAGACCCTGGTCCTCGCGAGTGAACAACACCGCGCCATGGTCCGGAAGCTCATCGTTGTCTGGCAAATGGAGGACCTAGGTACCGCGCGTCGCAGCAACCCCTCGGGTCTCCCGTAGAACGGTGAGCTGAGCTACCTCGCTCTAGACAATCGTCGGTGGGTGAACATGCAGCATTTGCTGGACCTCGATCGCCAAGAATTCAAGGTACCACGACCGCCGAACGGAGCGCGATCCATATGCTGACCGTCATAGATCCTTCGATTCGTCCTTTACTACCGTCGAAACCGCAAGAATGAGCCCTCGCGGAACCCCGGCACGAGGGTTCGATTCATGAAAGGGTCTGTAGATGTGCCACAGACGATAACGACGTACCTGAAGACGCGGCGGGGGAGTATGTTGGTAGGCGGTATAAATCCTGTTCGATTTGGGAAAAGCTGATGCGTCCGATGAAGCCATGCTAACGAATCACTGTCTCCAGTTTGTGCTCGACAGTCGATCCGTAACCAGGTCAAGGCGATCGTTGAGCCCAACTTGAGCGAGGACCTTCTGCTCCTGGATCTTAACGTTGAGCCGTGTCATCAGTGGTCGAACACTGACACAACGGTGGCCGACACGACGGGACCGTCCAGAAAACACGTCCAATGGATCCCCTCCAGAATAGCGGAAGGCCGCGGTCATTCCGGATGACCGATCTACCAATGGCCCCTTGTTTGACGGGCGCCCGTCCAAGTTTGATTCCTTTACCAGATTTCCCTTACATGTCCTGATCTTACGGACGTTCCCATGCCAACATAATCGACGTCGATTTCTCGCGCGACAACGGTCACTTCGGGTCCAACGCATGCCCCCCGTAATTCGGCCATCAAACGGCCCATAGTATCACCGTCCACAGTACTCCGCTCCTTCAATATCTTCGCGTTTGCGCAGCCCGTCCGACGGCGAGAACAGACTCCTATCGCGGGATACGCTATTGGATCGCGGTAGTGTCGGCAATGGTAGGTTTGCCAACGCGTGCCACCGCAACGTTGGCATCGTAACCGGCCAGGCGGTGCAGCCGACGAGACCGGTGCACTAGCGCCTCCGCGGGACCGGCATTGGGCCAAGCCGACCCTGGGATCAGGGACCCGGGGCACGGATGTGACGCGTCGGTGGTTGATAGGGCCCTCTTGGTCCGGGATGCTGGGTACGTCAGGCTGGCTGTCAGCGAGTGCTCTGAACTCTGTTCCAGAAAGCGGGCATACCTCGCGGCCAGGGGAGCCTGCACTCCAAGCTTGCACAAGACCCATAACCAAATCCCGTCTCGCCAGTTCATGTTGCGATTGCGGTGCGAGAGTGGATGCAGCCAACAGTCCAGANGTTGAGCCCAACTTGAGCGAGGACCTTCTGCTCCTGGATCTTAACGTTGAGCCGTGTCATCAGTGGTCGAACACTGACACAACGGTGGCCGACACTACGGGACCATCCAGAAGCCACGGCCAATGGGTCGCCTCCAGAATAGCCGAAGGGCGTAGTTTTTCCCGATGACCGATCTACCAACGGCCCCCCGTTTGAGGAGCACCCGTGCAAGTTTGATTACTTTGCCAGATTTCCCTTACATGTCCTGATCCTACGGACGTTCTAACGCTAGCATAATCGACGTCGATTTCTCGCGCGACAACAGTCACTTCGGGTCCAACGCATGCCCCCAGCCCGGTAATTCCGCAGTCGAACGGTCCATAGTACCACCGTCCACAGTGCTCCGCTCCTTCGACATCTTCGTGTTTGCGCAGCCCGTCCGACGGCGAGAACAGACTCCTATCGCGGGATACACTGCTGGATCGCGGAAGTGTCGGCAATGGTAGGTCCGCGAACGCGTGCCACCGCAACGTTGGCATCGTAACCGGCCAGACGGGGCAGCCGACGAGACCGGGACATTAGCGCCTCAGCGGCACCGGGATTGGATCAAGCCGAGCCTGGAATCAGGGTCCCGTGGCACGTATGTGACGCGTCGGTGGTTGATAGGGTCATCTTGGTCCGGGGCGCTGGGCACGTCAGGCTGGCTGTCAGCGAGCGCTCTGGACTCTGTTCTAGAAAGCGGGCATACCTCGAGCCCAGGAAAGCGTGCACTCCAAGCTTGCACAAGACCCATAACCAAATCCCATCTCGCCAGTTCATGTTGCGATTGCGGTGCGAGAGTGGATGCAACCAACGGTCCAGACTGTCGACTGGAGTCATTTTATGTGGGAAGATCAAGATTGTGGCTGCCCATGTCTGAGATGCAAACGGTCATCCTCGTTCGGGCAAACGCTTCGCGCGGACAACAGCCCGGTGTGACAATCCGTTGTGCCAGCGTGTGGCACGCAGCACCCGAGAACCAGAGTTCAGGGCATTTCCAATGATCTCCAGCAGATGTCGAAATCGTGTCGGATCTCGCAGGGCCTGGAAAGCACAGGGTTACCAGAGGTGAACCCCGCCCCATCCGATCGCCAGCCTTACGGTTGGCCGTCTCTCGTGTAGCTGCGGTCGGTTCAGAGCGTCAGTCACTGATCCAGGAAGCGATCACAGCCGGGGATGGGAGGAAAACAGCTAACCAGGGCAATATTGACAGGTGTTTGAAGTTGAAGGAGCTCTGGTCAAACGCGGCCCACCGCCGTTACGCCCCTTCCTGGCCGTCCTGCTGTCTTAGTCACTTGGAACACCATCCTTGGCTCACCGGCTTCGCTCTGCCTCGTTTGAGGACAAGCAGCAGTTCAATCTGCGGACGAGGCGGGCGAAGGGAGACGGGTGCTGGTGAAAATAGAAGGGAATATTCACACGATAGACGACCTATCTTGAGGGTTCCGAACGTTGAACGAAATGTACGATGACATGCCTGGTCAGTGACGCGAAGGATTGCCCGTTGGAACGCGTCATCGAAGTGATGTTTGTGGAGGACGCGCGAGCTAGTCACATGAAAGGCCATTTTACATAATGATCATCTTGCTGGGGCACGAACCACCACATAACCGATCCGGCGAGACGGCGGAAGGGACAGCAACAACCATCACAGAATGTATGCAACTGCCCTTCGGTTAGCTCCCTGAGTTGTTGTCCGTGCATATGGGGACTCCCCGGATAAGTCGTGGCGTGCAGAATTGTGGAATCCAAGCTTCGGATAGCTTGGACGGATACGTCGCTGATGGGAGATTGAGTCTGACCAGCCTTGTTTAGACTATCGCACGCGAGACTTTACATTCGGAGCACAGGATGCGCCTTCAAATGACGATTATTTCCCTCCCTCATCTTCCCCTGCGAAGAACTACGAAATTACCCACCTGCATTGCCCGATTGACCGGCCAGGCGAAGTCATCCGCGCATGTGTCGTATCAGGCACTGAACACCGACTTAATAGAGCATTGTAAGATAAATCAGAACCAAATATGCAAATCAATGAGATGTGATTTTGGTCTCTGGGTATTGAACCGAGGAAAACGGTGTAGCACGCACCCTGCTAGTCACCCTTGATGATAATGATGGCCATTGAATATATATATCTTGCTTCCATCTGGACAGGAGGGACTTGGACACATCACCTCTGCCTGAAGGAATTACATCGCATTATTGCGTAGTAAAGCTAGAGGACGAGCAGAAAGTGCTGGATGGGCATAGTAAGCCTCATTCTTGCTGCACCGGGGGATTATGGGCGGATTCATAGTCGTAAATCTTGTTTTGACGCGTTCGAGAACTGAGATGACCCAAACTCGAACCCCCTGTTCAGCTTCCCAAAACAGATTAGTGGCACTATCTCACGGGTCCAGGAAAATCAAACATGGTGGAAGCCACGATCGGCGGGCGTTCCTCCTGCTTTGCCCGGCTATTCCTATGTTTACCTACTTCATACACATAAGATAACTATATCACCTCCCGAATAGCCAACAACAGGGCTGCATGGATTCTTTGCTGGTCACGCGTCGGGGGCGAAGATGCTACGACGACTGGTCAATGTGGGAACCCGAGTGGAGCGAGTTGACCAAGGGCAAGCGACGTTTGCAAACAGTCATACGACGAGTGTGCTCCGGAGATCGGGCCACGCTGGTGAAATGAAGGGCAGCTGCTCGGTGGTTTCTGCTTGCCAGGGCTGCAATGGAAAACCTGGGCGAGAACAGACCGTAGAAACGGATCAGCTCACATGTTATGTAAACGGACTACGATGACCGGGTGTGTTGAATATCATGATGGCTGAACCTTATGGCAGGGATTGGGAATAGATATATAGATGAGGCATCCCGCCCCTATAAAAGATAACTCAAGTCAAATTGAATAATCACTTATTTCAACAAGTACCATAGAATTGCCCCTGGTGCTGCAGCTCTACATGCCGCAACTGCTCTAATCCTCGATAATGTAATAATGATGTTTCACTTGCTCATTGAAGTGAACACGACGCTGCGTCCACGATGGGTGTGAGTTAAAGAGGGCTATCTGTGTTGTGACCCAGTGTTAGTTGCTTAGTACTGGACGAGGACGCCGACTTACCGTTACTACTGGCGTGTTATCAACCAAAGCTTGCTAAGCAATGGCTTCTAAGTTCCCTCTTAACTGATGGCTTCGGCCAAATTGGTCTTGGGCTGGCAAGGGAATAAGTTATTCGAGGTTGAACCTGAATTACTGTCTGCAATTAAAGGCCCATACAGCCAGGTTGCGTCACTATCCTTATCCCTACAAGATGTAAGTAAAGACCGCTCCTTATTCCGGAACATAAGACTTTTGGTGGCGAGGAGACCAACCAGTTCAGTAAAGTCGCCGGGAAACATGGCAATTGTTGACTTGATTTCACCCATGCTCGTTAAACAGTGTTTTCCAATCGTTGCTTATTGTGTGGCCCTGGCCTCCTTTGGTGCAGAATATACCTCCTTGTTGCCCAGATCTCTCCATGTTCCCATGGGTTTGAGAGGTAGTCAACATCGCCCAATTTGAGAGAGGAGCATCATCGTCCCTCAAATAGTTGAGGCCATGTCATACTTCAAGCTGCTCACTGACTTTGCAATGTCGGTTTACCTAACCCTCTCGTTTGAACCAGTTACATCACCGTTCAGAAATTTCTGTGGGTTTGGCCGAGTCGAGACAGTTTATGGTCCTGACGTCATCAGTTCGCTGCACCGGTTCATTTGGGTGTCTTAGCACACATTATTAATGCTACTCTTCTATAGGCTTTTGATATTCTATTGTGTAATGATAGGGTAGAATATCGCTGAATTGCCACTATAGTGATGGGAGCTCGGCCACTCCCCGAAAATGCCATCCTTACAGGCATCTTTCAGATGTCATGCTATTAGTTAGGAAGGAGTATTATTTTTCTGACTTGATCAATAGCTAACGTATAGGATGTTTATATCATTCTCTGAAGGCTATGAAACTGGTTCAGATGTTTTTGGGGTGGTTATTTCATCCACTTAACCGTTAGGATCGAGTAATGACTGTAGTGGGTAGACATACTTTTCTGCACACACAATGCCCTCTCAGTAGGGTCAAAGTACTGTATTGATTCACCATACGTAGCAAATCGTACCTTTTTGGAATCGCTTCTTGGGATTGGCGTATTCTGAAGATCCGGGGCCCAAGGCTTTTGAGGAAAGGACGAATCGGGAATAGAGTGGCACACTCTAAGAGGGAGTCTCAAGCCCTCTCTCTCGTCCACCAGGTCATGTGGGTTGCCATCTGGCTGGTACGTAATTTGAGGAGTGATAAGTGGAAGCTGCATTGTGAAATCGAGCATCCCTGCAAGCGGATTCACAATTGGGACCTCAAGAATCATGATGGTTGGCAGCAGGAGATGGTTGAGTCGACGAGAACAAAGCAGTCTAGACGGCCTTCAGGCCCTACTTTATGCTTTTCTTGAGATTTCCGCCCCGGCTCCGAGCGAACCTTAAGCGGGCTGTCAACGACGCAACAGAACCCCGCAGACCCCCTCTCTGCTATTCTCTGCTACCATATGCCCTGTGCAGAGGGGAGCTGGAAACGGACATTTCCGCCGAGATCACGACGTTATGACAGAAGTCTATCGTACGTCGACGAAACTTTGCAAGCTCAAATACACGGTTCAACGGTTCCCCACAGCGGCTCTAGCAATGATTGGGGCTGTGCGCTTCCTACCTCAAAAGTCTGGCTTAAACGAACCATTGAGGAAGTGCATTCCCAGCGGACCAGCGGCCTTCCCTGTAACCACACATTTCATCAGCGCCTCGAAGCTCAAGGTCTGGGCCCGGTTCAACCTCCCTGCCATTTAATATGACAGCCTTTGGGTCCATAAGCTTTGAACGTTAGCACGGGCTATTATCACTGACGTTTTATTTGTCGGCCGTCTGCTGCGATCTGGCTTCTTTCCTTGAAACCTGGCACAACCCCCTTAGATCACATGTTGGTTCAATTGACGCCAACTATGCAATGGCAAAAGAGCTCTATTGGCAGGAAGTCAAACTCAATCCCATTCAGTAACCTCCAGCCAGTGATGCCTCTGCCCACTGGGAAACTACGCACAGGTCGCTCTTCCCCTGGATCGGATTGCGCATTATCGCCGCCACCCGTCTCGCTCCTCTAAGTAGTAGCGCCGCTCGGCTGAAGGATCAACACACTCATATCGCTCCTGGACCTTATTTTATACTACAAGTCCAAATGCTCACATTAGACCCTCGAAGAATCGGCGCCATGAACCACCCTTCAGGCGGCCCATTTCCCAATGACCTGCCTGTCAAGACAGAAGACCCCGGATTACAACTTCAGGGTTTCCCTGTCGACTGCCCATCCCCAGGCCACCAAAGGTCAGACGTTTCCAACGCCTCGAGGGTATCAAACTACATGCAACCCACCACCTGTCCGCCCAGTATACTCACCAGATACGACACTCCGGTGAACATGTTAGGGCTGAACAACGGCGGGATGGAGTTTATAAATCTCGACCCGCTGTTTCAGAACGTATGCCCACTCGGCCATGTATTTGACTGCAATAAACCACCACAGCTGACCCCTCAGAATTTGAGCGGAGGAGGAGACATCACCCCCGAGGAGGGTCTGCCCATCAATTTCAACATCTCCCCATTTATCGAGTGGCCGCAGCCTACAGACGATGCCGAGTCCGGCAACCTTGCTCTCCAGCAACAACAACAACAACAACAGCAGCAGCAGCAGCAGCAGCAGCACAAACCTCCGCCGCCACCACCTCAACTACCACCTCATATGCAACCGCAAATGCCCTTCCACCCACAATTTCGACCGCCCCATATACCCATTCCAACCACGCACCGGATGAAGCTCGACCGCATCCGCCGCAACTCCGCGCCGGAACTGAGCTTGCACGAGCAGGAACGGCAGAGCAAGCATGCCAGCCGCCGCGCCTCGCACAATATCGTTGAGAAGCGGTACCGCATAAACCTCAACAGCAAGTTCCAGAAGCTGGACGAGGTCGTCCTTTGCGGGATGGACCCAAAATTCGATCCGGATGTCGCCCATGGCAGCTCCAATTCTGCGAATTCCAACTCGGAGGGTGTTGCATCCGCACCAGTATCCGCGATTGCGACCCAGGTTAATCGAAAGCAGCCGTCCAAAACGTCGATTATCGATAGTGCGCTAAACTATATTGAGAGTCTACAGCGGGAGGTACACGACCTCAAGCGGAGACTGGAGGTTTACGAGAAGGGTGGCGCTACGCTCCAGGTACAGCCCGGGGGCAAGTCTTTGCAAGACCTCGATGCTGCAACTGGATCAGGACGTGCACAGGACTTTATAGACGAACATAAAGACGACACATGGGAAAGCAGCTCGGTGAAAAGCGGATCGCCTTTTAGTTAGGCTACCTGGTGAACACTTTTCTCCCCTTGGATACATTTGGTGAGTCCTTATACCATGGCCTGACATCTTGTTTATCTTTAACTACATGCCCAACACTGTTTCTTACATCGGAGTCTTACATTCTAGGATACATTACATCATTGCTTGAGTGGTCTGGTGTCTTTGGTCCTTATGACATGACAACGTTTCTTTTATCATTCTTATCATTTAGCCAGGAGTCGGAGTTGCTGTTGATGTCATTGGATAGAGGCCCTGCTAGCCATGTCATGTCACGACCGAGCAGGAGAACAGGAAGAGTGAGCAAAATACGCCTTAGGACTCCGGACGAGAAGATCAGCCCAGCTTGTGATTTCCCCATCCCGTGCTGCGGAGCAGGCACCAAAGCTATATGTAATATGCTTCGCAGTTCTCAACCATGTCTGTATCGTCGTATAGTGCCTGGTATACCTCCATTGCCTCGAGGATAACCCCTGACCGCTAGGAGGGGGGTTGACGGGTGCTTCAACGGGCGGTACTTACTGGAAATACATCAAGAGGAGATGTGAAAAGAGCTTGAGACGTCTGCAGGCGGCAGTGTACTGGAATCGATATCAGGTAGACCGTCAAATCACGGCACCACAATCTTAGCTCCTCACGCAAGCGTTTGGCTTCCCGAAACTGATGCGAGATTTGCTCCCGTAGAGATATCCCGAACCCAGTTCTGAGGTATGGTAAGGGTCACACCATCTATTATTATGCACCGGAGGCCGCAAAGTGCAATGGTAATCATCGCTCGTGGCCATCCTAAGCCCGCTTCGTGTGATTCGATATCTTGGCCACTAAGTATCTCGTCAAGCGTGAGTCTCTCCGCTTCAAATTGAAATGATTTGCCCGCTATATGAATAGATTGTCGCAGGCCTAGTGCCAGGACACGGTCTCGGATGATGCAGGACCACCACAAGCCCTTGAGTTCTAACTTCACTGTGAACGGGAGATGTCTATGCTGACAGTGCCTGTCGGCATTCACTGCCCGGGCGTGCTGAATTGCCGCGGTGAGCCACCATGTATTTATCTTCTGGTGGTTCTCACGCGGACACCACAACGATAACAGGAACGGGCCTTGTGCTAGCGACACCGGGTCTTCTTCGGTGTCAAGTGAGTAAAGGAGCTTGGCCCTCCGGTACAGGGATGCGCGGGCATGGAGTACATTGCGAAACCCGAGAAGATGAAGCTTTGTACGAAACCTGGCACAGCCAGAGCTTCCGCGAGGTTCGGTCTCGAATAACGCGTATTCCTAGGAACCAGCCTACCTCTCCAAGGTGGCGAAGCTCGTATCGCCTCTCAAGCGCCTGCTTGAGGCGCTGAGCCTCCGCACGAGCCTACGGGTCCTTCTTGGCCACTCCCGAAAGTTCCCAACTGCCCACTGGATATTTGTCCCAGCGGTTGCTTGGTGCTGCACCTGCCAATCAGGCAACTACCTTATCTAAGACTCCTGCTTCAGAAGAAAAAGTTCCTGTCAGTTAGTTGAGGGTGGTTCACTAGCGCGCAGCCGCTCGCAACGACCCCTTGACCGCCATGCCGCGTTTATAACTTACCTGCTGAAGCAGACACGCCGTTTATTTGCGATTGGACAGACTTCAACTTAATCCGAGTCCAGTAACTTTGAATCTTTCGAGAAAACATGGAGGGGCATTCAAATCACAACGCCTGCAAGATTAGCGGTGCTGAAACTGGGTCTTTCTCTCTTTCTCTCTCCTGTAGTTCTGCTTTTCTCCGCACTCTGGGGAATCAAAAAAGTGACTCGCCGCAGGGCAGACTCGATGTGTATGATTCCGATCGTTTATATCCTGGGCCAGCCGAACTGGCATAACGGTAGTCTCCGTCTCTTCCTTACGGTACTACAACGCCCCGCTTCAGATAACACACTTTTATTATCTCAGGGATAGAAAGAAAGTCTGTAAAGCGATACCTTTTTCGCTACGAGCCATGCGACTTTGATCCGCATTCATTTCACTCCTTAGTCTGGCCGGTCATATCGCCCAGGGACAATTTCCCCGTCACGACGGTGTCGCCACCAATGAGGCGGAAACCCATCGGAAGGGATATCGATCTGTGGCATACTTCGTGAACTGGGTATGTGTACCTGACGCCGCCGGAGAGAATGTCTACCTATATATCTTCCCTAGGCAATCTACGGCCGTCGCTACAACCCCAGGATCTCCTGTGGACCACCTCACCCACGTTTTCTACGCCTTTGCCAATGTGCGACCGGAAACGGGCGAAGTCTACCTCTCTGATCCCTATGCGGATATAGAGAAACATTACGCCGCCGATTCATGGTCCGATACCGGCAACAACGTCTACGGCTGTATCAAGCAGCTCTATCTTCTGAAGAAACGGAATCGGAACCTGAAGGTCCTGCTGTCTATCGGAGGCTGGACGTACTCCACTAACTTCGCACAGCCAGCGAGCACGGATAATGGACGGAAGCAATTTGCGCAGACGGCTGTCAAGCTGCTCCAGGACCTAGGGCTGGACGGCTTGGACATCGACTGGGAGGTAGGATGTGGCGCTCTCTTCGTTGGATGCTCTACTCATGACAAGCGCTGCGTCTAGTATCCTGAAAATGACCAACAGGCCCGCGACTATGTCCTGCTACTGAGGGAATTGAGACAGGTTGGTCTGGACCAAGGAGCAAGCACAGAATGAGTCGTTAACCTGAGCAGGCTCTAAGGGAATACAGCAATGGTCACGCGGGAGGGAAGGAATTTCTGCTCACCGCTGCATCTCCTGCTGGTGTGTCGAAGTATCCTAGAAGGTGTGCGCCGTTTGCTAACTCTGTCCTGGCAGGCCCTGAAAAAATCAACGTCCTCCATCTCAAGGACATGGACGACTTGTTGGACTTTTGGAACGTAATGGCTTACGACTACGCGGGCCAGTTCAGTGCCTATTCTTCGCACCAAGCAAATATTTTTGACGACCCATCCGTTCCGAACAGCACTCCTTTCAATACGGATCAAGCTGTCCAGCAATACATCGATGCTGGAGTGCCGGCCGATAAAATCGTCCTCGGCATGCCGTTATACGGGCGATCATTTGTCGGTACCGATGGACTGGGAAAGCCGTTCACCGGTGTCGGGAGAGGCTCCTGGGAAGCAGGGGTCTGGGACTATAAGGATCTGCCGCAACCTGGCGCGGAAGAATATGTGCTGGACCGTATAATTGCAAGCTACAGCTATGATCCGGCAGCAAAATCGTTGATCAGCTACGACACTCCGCGCTCCATCGAGCAAAAGGTTCACTATATTATTTCCAGGGGCCTGGGCGGGGTGATGTGGTAGGAGAGTAGCAGCGACAAATCCGGCAACAGCAGCCTCATAGCCACGGTATGGTTCAGCTTATCCCCGGAGGAGCCAGTGTGTTAACGATATCCTAGGCAGCCAACGCTCTCAGACAGGCAGGGTGTCTAGAGCAAAGGGTGAATGTCTTGGAATACTCGATTTCTCAGTACGAGAACCTGAAGAAAGGCATGATATGAGTGATAGAACACCGACAATCAGGGAAAAGAGGCTCGCAGAATCGCTCGTCGGTGGGAAAAGCAAACAGCACAGCAATCTAACGCTATCATACATTCCCTCGCCAGCACAAAAATCCCAACATACAAGCAGTCTCCGCAATCGCAGATATCTTCCGGTGGAGCTCTTTCATCCGGGGATTATGGCCAAGCAACGTTGTTCCGTTTTCATAAGCCCGGTTCAAATTTGGATAACGTCTTTGGGTATTTGCAAATATCAAACTACGGTGATTGTCCTTTAGGTGCCACCTGTCCAGTTTGAGACTCTACGGAGACGGCAAACCGAGCAGACGTTTGACTCCTTCGGGTATGGAGTATGGAGCATGTTACTGTTTACCTGTTATGAATACAGAGGTTCCCTATTACAGTACATAACCGGCCATGAAAGCGTGATTTTCCGAGCATAACCCGGACAATTATCTGAAGCGACTAGAGATATTACTCGTCAAATAGCGTCAAATAGCGCCAGCAACACCATGACTGGGCTAATGGCGCAGCCTTGTTTAGCGGGAGTGTCAGCAGATGTCACCTTTGCCCGGTCTATCCATTACAAATTCCCTAGTATACACAGCCAAGGTAGAAGAGTTGACGATTCATGGCCGTTCCGATTCCTCCGCGAGAGTAAAGTAGTCATGTAGGGTACTGCAGAGTCGTAGTACTGAACAGGTAGCAGGATAATGAGTGTCCCAACTTTTTCGTAGTCGAAGAGGAGACGCCACAGAATAAACCACAACACCGTCGCGCTCCCGAAACCCTCGTCCCCTTCCCTCTCATGCCCACGCCCGGCCGCCATACAAACGTTCACGACCGCACAAGCGCAGTTTGCGACCGAATGCAACGCTCGTCGGCAGGGCCGCTCTTGTATTCGAGAAAACCAGGCTGCTCTAATCCCGAAGAGCAGCCGCCAGTTTGGACTTGCTGAACTCGTTGGGTGAGGGGGCGCGTGACCGCCGTTGGCGTTCATTCTCCGTGTTCTTATCTTCGGTGTGGTGAATGCGGTGGTGAGCCCGGTAGCTCAGACTGGTGGTCGCCCTCGGATATTGTCGATCGAGATAAGCCGCTTTCTTGTAGAGCAGTTTGAAGCCGTAGAGATAGCCATCACGAACGACAGAAGCACCTCGGCCGCTTCATACCGACAGACAGACTTCTCAGAAGTGTTGTAGCGATAATGTAGCAGCACAGTGGGGACGGGATCGCGTCGAACAAAACCAGAGTCAAACCCTACCATTCACCTTCGCATCGTTATATAAATTAGGCTTGACTGATTTCCCTCAACAAAGGATCGCCAGCGTCGCGTAGCCGCTAACCACTATAGTGAAGGCGGGCTTTCCTCTGTTAGACAAAATGCAAAATGGGAAGGTAGTCGACAATGTGTGTTGTAGACGCATTTCTTCCGTTTCATAGACCCGATCTTCAACTAGGAGAGAGGACATGGAATCCCACGTAGATACCCGGGCATATGCACCGACCGATGATACTACGCATTCTGCCCTTTGCTGGCCTTTCCGGATTTGTCTTAAGCGTTCTCCTTACCTGACCGATGTATATTTAGAAAAGCCAAACGCTTCAGTTGATCGGTGAGCATTCCCGTCCTCGTATTGTTGTAGGATAGTATTGTACAAGGAATATGCGAGTCTCTTCTCTCTGCCGCAGAGATGCACTGTATTTCTTATATAAGCATTGTCGAACGCATGTCATGTCTGAACCCCCTCCGTCTATTCATTCGGACCACCTCCGCCAGGCATAAGCTGCGCTATGGAAGCAACGGCCTCCTACCTGGAACGTCCCCCCAAACGCAAGCATGAATCGTCCTGCAGTCGATCTGGTCCTGCTGACGAAAGCAGAGGCGCAAAACCCATGGAGCCACCTAATCAAGATTCCACACAGGTATGTGAAGAAGCAAGCTCTGCACGAACCCAAGAACGCCATACTCATCGTACTTCCACAGCTGGAACCTCCCACCAACGATGAGGAGGTGGCATCGGCCGCAGAGTCCTTCAGACCCTTGGCCCGTGAGCTGGAGCGCCTGGACGTGAAGGACCCCATTCTGGCTGCCCAGGCGGCACGCCTCGTAGCCCTCTACTGGCGCTTGTGGGAGTCCTACGTCTCCAAGAACGCCGACAGTCAGCGCCTCGACAAGAAAACCAGCAGCTCAAGAACGCCAATGCCAGCCTCTCGGAAGAGAAACGACAGGCAGAGCGCCGTTCCTTGGAATATGACGTCCTCCTGTCCTCCTACAAGGAAGAACACCAGAAGATCGAAGAAGGCATCATCGGGGACCTGGAGGATTGGAAGGAACCCCTGGTCAACTCCGCAGATGTTGGCAAGCAGAAGCAAGATGGATCAGAGTAGAACCGTATCGCTGGACAGCCGTGTGAGGGTTGGCGTGGAGCGGATGTTCGGTGTTCCAAGTAGTGCCGGATCTACAGCGTGCGACATAAGGCTCTGTGCACGTATTCAGTTGATTCCGATATTTCATTTGTCTAACAAGCCATCCACGGGTGTCTGATTGTTGATTTTACTGTCTCGTGCTCCTTCGGAACATTTCGGAACATTGGAATGTCTCGCCCCGTGTATCTCCATCTGATGACTATGTTATTAGGTGTCTGCATATGCGGATGCGTAGCGCCTCCATCCATGTCATCCAGCCCGACCACCTTCTCTACTGTAGTTCGGAGACAATTATATGGTAATCGTCGGGATGCTGCGCATGGTTTGCTCTCCCCGTGGACAGAGTTGGAAGGTCCCTGGGGGCGTCCACCCTGGAGTAGCGGCGCGCTCCCCACCCATAGCGAATAGACAAGGCGATTGTCAGAAGCAGTTGTACCTGTCAGGCGGATATTAAGAAACAGCGGGTTGGGCAGGACATGCTACCTCTTGAGGCAAGCTCCCCGCACGACATGACAGAACTCGAATGCTTTGCGGAACAAGTGTCTCCTCGTCGTGCATATTGTTGACGCTTTGCCGTTTTCTTATTAGACAGACGGCGACGGATTCTTCTTGGGTTTACGATTTCTGTCATGACAAAAGGGTTCAGACATGGCGGTCGCACGTTTGATATACAGTGTTACTAGAGGTTCAAGGCGGACCACGAGGAGTGGGCCAGTGAAACCAGTTTTTGTTGTATCGAGCATCAGCTTGGGCACGAAGACGGAAGATCTCGGGATGACTGCTATTACTGAGAGGGAGGGCCGGCAGAGTCCAGGGAGCCCGTGGGGAGTGGTTATTTCCCTGCGGAGCCGTCGGCTATCTCGCTTAAGTCGGTTGTTGGCGGTTGTCAGCTACGAGCCGCATATGGATGCATGGTGGCGCTGAAGACGGGTGAAGAAGGGGTCGGAGACGAAAAGGAATGCATGAGTCCCACAGGAGACTTTGTAGTAAGACTGTTCACCTGTCAGAACACGAAGGGAAATGGCAGCCGCTTTTAGTTTCGCTGAGTCTGGCTCTTATATGTCGAGATCCATTGTGAGTTCCTGGTCGTAGGTCGTAAGCCATAAGTTTCTAATATCGCATGTAGTGTCTTTTGGAGATAAAGATCTGGATTATATGCCTTTTCGGATCTATACGTATATAGGAGTAATGCCCGTTGCCAGATCTACCCATTAACATCAATATTCCTTAAAGCGAGGACCAAAGATCCGGACAGTTGAATAAATTGTGCAATCATGTATGTATATGACTTCTCCTGAGGAACATGATCCTTCCACACCGACATTGTTATCCCCGCACCTGCCCCTTACTCCAGCTGTTTCCGCATTTTTTTTTCTCTCTTTTAGATTATGCCGTCATTGAGATTGTTTCGGTGTCGCGACTTCGAAAATTATGAGAACGGAAAGTGGTAACATTCCGATTGTCAAAAATAGATGATCATACTAATCAATTACTCTGGCATTTTGGAGTTTCTGCTTTTTTCAGCTGTCCCAGTTAAGCTACTTAGTTCAATACCCAGCTCCTCAATCTACAATGACTATTCATCCCTCTGAGATTGGCTAAGGTATCATGCTTCTATCTACTCTTGTGACTCTATATAATTTTCTCAAATGCCTTGATTGTCCGCTTTCTTTGCCTCTTTTCCTTGTTCAACCTATTATTCCGATCTTCTATTGGCGGAAAAGTTTTAATAATTCACCTGACATGGGGCGCTTCGCCCGTGATGATCTTATGGTGGAAGAGGAGGCTAAAGTCAATGTTGACTACCTCTCAAACCCATGGGAACATGAAGAAATCTGGGCAACAAGGAGATATATTCTCCACAAAAGGAGGCCAGGGCCACAGAATAAGCAACGATTGGAAAATACTCTTTGGCGAGCATGGGTGAAATCAAGTCAACAATTGCCACGTTTCCCCGCGACTTTACTGAACTGGTTGGTCTCCTCGCTACCCAAAAGACTTATGTTCCGAAATATAAAGCGAACTTTACTTACATGTTGTAGGGATAAGGATAGTGACGTAAACTGGCTGTATGGACCTTTAATCCCAGTCAGTAATTCAGATCCAACCCCGAATAATTTATTCCCTTGCCAGCCAAGACAAATTTGGCCGAAGCCATCACTTAAGAGGGAACTTAGCATATGGGATGAATCCAACATCACGGAATTCTCCAGGGAAAAGCCATTGCTTAGCAAGCTTTGGTGGATAACACGCCAATCAGTAGTAACGGTAAGTTGGCGTCCTCGTCCAGTACTAAGCAACTAACGCTGGAGCTCAACACAGATAGCCCTCTTTAACTCACGCCCATCCTGGAAGCAACGTCGTGTTCACTTCAATGAACAAGTGAAACATCATTATTATATTATCGAGGATCAGTGCATTTACCACATGTAGAGCTGCAGCACCAGGGGCAATACTATGGTACTTTAGACAAATCGGGACTCCAGCATTCCCCAGTGGTCGGACATCGCGACCCGTTCTGCTCGCAAGAACCCCAGAAAGAATCATCCCATCATTGGAAAACCACGAATTGTCTAAGAAAGCGGGCTGGGTAAAACAAGCGTCATTCGGACAGCCATCGAGGAAAATCGCAACGACGTCAGAGACGGAAAAGTGGTCTTTTCGCTGGTTGAGTCTCCCTCACTATTAATTCAAAAGGGGATTTAGTTCCGCAGCGGATTGCTTGCCTGTGACATGTTCTTGAGCGTTGTTGGCAAACCTGTGGCGAGGTAACAGCCATTTGCCTCCGCCGATCAAATTTGCTTGAGGGAAGATATCCTCCATAGTCACCGTAATTGGACGAGGGTAACAGTACGTCAGCGAGGTTATCTAGTGAACTACCAAACCTCGGTGCGACCTACTAATCTTGATAACGTCCCAAGCCATCTTCAGTGGAATCAAAGACATAGGTTCCGCCAGTCTTTCTGATCTGGATAGCCACCAGGGTATCAGCCTTGCATTCCTGGCTATATTCCGCCGCCCTCTTTTGCGAGTTCAGAGTGACGCTTCTTTACCCAGAATAATTTCCGAGGCATGCAATGGTCTGAGCGATGAGCTTCTTGGACAGGTCGACGTCGACAAGGCAATCGAGAATGGTTGGAATCGTGCCGATGAAAAAAATGAAGGCGGAGTGGAAACCAAAATCTTTGATGTAAACTGGGGGGTTTGTGATATAAGTGAATGGGGGATGTGATCCATAATGGCTATTATAGATACTGGACGACCCACTGACGAGTAAGACCTTAACTTCTGGGTATATTCAGATTTCGGTTTGGAGCATTCACACCTGTGCTCACCTGGCAGAGCGAGCAATACGATACAGTGGGTGATCACCTGACGATCGTCCCCACCTGACGATCGATTTCGCCCTCACCGATAGTTCAACCACCAAACTTCAAAGTCTTATATCTCATTCAATTTAACTCCAATGGATGCAGCGTTAGCAGCGATCGAATCGCTGAAGCCAGGCAAATCAATTAATTATACTGAAATTGCGAAACAATTTGGGGTTAACCGGTTAACTCTGTCAAGGCGCCACCGCGGTGTTCAGCGATCGAGGGAAGACCAATATGAAGAGCAGCGAATTCTCAACAACCAACAGGCTAAAGACCTTATTATATATATTAATGGGCTCTCTGACAAAGGCCTGTATATATCCCATGAGATGCTTCGGAATTTTGCTAAAGAATTGACTGGAAAGGAGCCAGGAAAGCACTGGCCTGGGCGCTTTCTAAAGAAGCATCATAATGAACTTGCCTCTGCCTACACCACCGCGATGGATTCAAATCGAAAGAGAGCCGATTCAGCATATAAATATGCGCGATACTTTGATCTTTTAGCCCGGAAGATGGACCAATACAAGGTTGAGGCGGAGAATATATACAATATGGATGAGAAGGGATTTCTTATTGGAATGCTATCTAAAGGCCTCAGGATCTTCTCCAAGAAGAAATATCAGGAAGGAAACTTCCAGGAGCGCCTACAAGATGGGAATCGCGAGTGGATTACTACAATTGCTTGTATTTGCGCTGATGGGACCTCGCTGTCCCCAGGGCTTATTTACCAAGCGGCCAGCGGCGATATACAAGATACATGGCTTCAGGATTTTGATCCTCAACACCATAAGGTCTTTTTTAGCTCCTCTACAAGCGGTTGGACAAATGATGAGCTGGGATTCGCTTGGTTGACTCAAATTTTCGATCGAGAAACAAAGGACAAGGCACGGAGGCGCTGGAGGCTTCTATTCCTAGATGGCCACGGATCTCACCTCACCATGAAGTTCTTCGATTACTGTGATAAGAATAAGATCATTCTAGTCACTTATCCGCCTCATTCGACCCATTCGCTGCAGCCGCTAGATGTTGGGATCTTCAGCCCGCTGTCGAAGGCCTATAGTGATGAACTGGAGGCATTTCTTCATATATCTCTGGGATTAAGCCATATTACAAAACGGGACTTCTTTCGCCTCTTCTTCCCAGCCTGGGGAAGGGCTTTGACATGCGAGAATATTATATCTTCATGGAAAACTGTTGGAATACATCCCTTCGACCCAGAGATCATCCTCAAGAGATTCAGCAAGGAACCAGAGTCAAGACCTTCTACTAGCGAGTCATCCCGCTCTGTATTAAGTGCAGAAGACTGGAAGCGAATCGAAAATCTCCTCCGGGGTGTTGTCACAGATGTATACAATGAAAACACCAAGAAGTTAAGATTAACGATGCATCACCTCTCTACAGAGAATATTCTTCTAAAACTCCGCTGCGAAGGCCTAGAAACAGCTCTCCAGAATGAGAAGAAGAAGAGACAACGTGGGAAACCTCTACAGCTTCAACTACAAGCTCCAGAGGATGGTGGTGCAGTGTTTTACTCGCCTCAAAAGATTCAGCAAGCGCGTGACCTTCAGCTTGAAAAGGAAAGAGCTGCTAATGAGCTAAAGGCTTCCAAAGAGCTTCAAAAGGTCCGCCGGCAGGAAGCTAAAGAGCTTAAGCAGCAATTACTTGAAGAGCGCAAGCGAAACCGGGAACATCAGCAAGAGTTGCGCCGCTTGGAGGCAGAGCAAAAGAAGAAGGAGAAGGAGGAAGCTCGCGCGGCAAAGGAGGCAGAGAAGCAACTCCAAAAAGACTTCCAGCAAGTAAGGAAGACCCCAAAGAAGCCATCTAAAGCTTTGAATCGTCAAAAACCTCAAGATATCAACCCAGTGTCGCCTGATGTTGTTGAAGAGGTCCCTCCTACTGTAAATCGACGAGGCCGCGAGATCCGGCTTCCACAGCGCTTCCGGACCAATTAAAATTCATTAAATTACTCTAGATAATGACTATATTACACCACCAAAAAATTGAGCGATAATATTAATTATATGTGGTTGAATTGCCTCATGTTCTGTAGGTAAGGTGGTGGTTGAAATCGATCGTCAGATGGGGACGATCGTCAGGTGATCACCCACTGTACTCCGTTCCGGTCGCGTGGATTTCCTAGGAAATTGCAACACGTAAAAACAACTACTCTCAGCTCAGACCGAATTTTTGAAATTTCTCGCTAAAAAGCAGTTCAATTGACCTTAAACCTGGTTCAATCTATTAACCAGGCTTCTGGCTATCGCCCTATACCCAGAAGTCATGGTCGGTGGAACTATTTGGCCAGTGTTGGGGATCCAGCCCCTGAATCACCTCGAGCATGCCGCGACGTTTGAGGCGGTCAAGCAGGGGATCGCTCTGACAAATTGACTCGGTACGAAAAGAAAGAAAAAACATATACCTTCCTCCCAGAGCCACGGCCTTGTATGCGAATCAAATGGGTAAGCGTATCACGTAATCGTACTGTAGTGATTTCAAGCCGGAGGCCTGGAAACATCGGTCTTGATGCTACCCCAAAAGCCGGAGTTGTCTCCGTAGGTGTACCTAGAACTAGGATAGGTATTTTCAATATAAGCAGAGTTGACGTGCATGGTAAAAGGACCAGCAGCATAATCTGTGCGTCCACCAGCCCATGAAATAGTTCCAGGAGCATTTTCAGAGTCACCACCTGCCCATATACCAAGTCTCAAGCGCATGGGTGTCTGGGGAAAGCGGCTCCCATCATTAGCCTCGGCATAGGTCAGAGTGCGTCGAACAGCGCCATCAATGGACCAGGTGATGGCCTCAGGTGACCATTCAATAGTATAGGTATGGAAGACCTCCTGGGGCGTAGCGACAGCCTCGTGGGTACTACGATTGTAGCTTGAAGTATCTCCCTTGCCGAAGTAGTTGGTCTGGATTTGACTTGTTTCACCTCCAAGTGCTTCCTGAAAAACAGAAATTTGCTGAGTTTGAGTTCAAAAGTAGACACAAGTATGCGAATCACAAGACTAAAAATTAAACAGAAAACTTACCCAGTCAACTTCGTCAAGAACATCCGACTCCAGAACAATGCTACTCACAATTCCAATACCAGCTGCAGCTCTCAACACAACCTCGGCCTTGCCGAAGAAGAAGTAAAAATCCGTCTCAATAGTAGACAAATCTCCCTTCTTCGCAATAGTAAACTCGGCACCGTCAGGACCAAAGCCAATATTACTATTAATATTAACCCAACCAGCCAAGGAAGATCTACCCCGGGTAAAATCTGAACCGAAGCTTTCACTATTCAAGCCCGTGTCTGGAGGACAACGCTCTGCAAGCCATGTTAGTTACTTGCAAATTTACCCTCTAAAGCATGCTTACCCTCTAGCGGACTGCACTTAGTAGTTGTCTGCGAGAGGCTGAGGCTTGCCAATGCTAATTTTAGCAGCGCGATAATCTGTAAAGAATACATGATAATGTCTGTGTTAAGGAAGAGAGTTGAGTAGAATAATGAAAGGCAGAAGATCTCTTACCTGAATGAAAAAGGTGGGCTTATGAATAAGTATTCTGCTATCTACAGCCTTCACATGACAGGATTTCTGGACCGCGCTAGGACGTATAGTCTTTTCAGCGGGTGCTATGGACACTCACACGGAGCCACTACGCCTACAGTAACAATCGCTTCTAAACAAATAGTGGTTATTCAAATGTAACGTTCCCAAGTGGATAATGTCTTCTTGCTGCTCCACCCAGCACTGGAAGGGAACTTTTAATGGATGAATCGGGAAGTTTAACATAGGATCAATGACGCACTTTTTTTTTTTTCATTTTTAGAGACCGGAAAAAGAAAGCCCCAGTTTTAGACTAGTGTCTGAGGACTATTCCTATTCCTATATGCACCATGAAAACAGACCTCAAGCATAGGAATTTAGACTTTATACGCGCCTCTACGGACTTGATAACTTGGGAACATCGACACCACCAAGGCCCGGGGAAGTCAGGAGAAAGCCTCAGGAGCACCAAGAGACCAGGGAGCCCGCGAGCCTGGCCCCAGGAAAGACGGAGTCACGTGAAACTACCATAGGGACTATCATCGCCAAGAACCAGGGTAGGTAGTCGGGACAACTACCACAAGGACTACCGGGAAGTTGTCAGGAGAATGGTAGTCGAGGTGGTAGTCAGGCACGAAGGATATTTAAGGACGCTCATTACCACCTGTATTTAGTCTTACTTGTTCTTCGTGATCAATGCTATTGTTATTCCAAGTGCTACCTTCAGACTACTCTGACTCAAGACTCTTGCGACAACACTTCGTCTAGTACTTCTTGACAGGCTTCATCATACGTGCTGAAGACTGGCCTTGCCTTCGTTCCACCTTAGCCAACCCCGACCGTGATTAGTCCTCATACTAGTTGTACGTTGAGCAAACCTGTGTAAGTCAATCCATTGTCAGGGCTTAGGTCAAGACGATCCCAGGGTTAAGGAAGGCTTGAGAGGTCAACCTTCCGTAACACTCTTCTCTACTTTAGACATTTGATCATTTGAACGCTCATTGAAAAAGCCAACTTTGTCAGGCCTTAATTAGCATTACACCATCACCTCATTGCACAGGTCAATACTGCTGAACATTACAGTATCTTTTTGCGTGCTTATCAGCAAGTTAAGCCACGTTCATATTACATCTTTATCTGGTGATGGAGACTATTGCTAGCCTTAGATTTCATGAAACCGTGTAATTATGAGTCTCGTTATATTTCTCACGGTCTACTTAGGCAGCATCATCATTCTCACAGCAAATTTAATGCACATATACTATAAATAGTGATCGCCCGCCTGATAGCATGCATAAGTAGGCCCAAGATTATCATACATACAATAATTGAAAGGATTGTCTGGGTTGGACGTTGTAGGTTCCAATTGCCAAAGAGGTGATGTGAATTGCGGTTGTGCCCAAACCTGGGACATGAAAGGCAGATATTGGAAATCAATGTCGTGTGAATCATGGTACATAATCTGGGTCTGGCAAAAAAGGACTGATGAAGGAGCAACTTCCGGATCTGGTAACTGAGTATTTAGACCTTGTAGTTTGTCTATAGTGTCGCAACCGGATGTGTCCTCAGTGAAAATACCACCGTTCAAAAACACTGCCAAAGACATGATTGAGGTTACCTCGGTGGAGAAATCCTCGATTATGCGGGGCTCTTTAGTAACTGGTGCTTTGCAGTGCTGCTCAAAGGTGATGATGTTCGGTCGATCATTCTGAAGTTGATGCTGCTGTACTTCGTTCTTGCGGAAGAAACTGCTTGAAACATCCAGATAAGCGGCCCTCAATTTATAACGAACGGAACTGGCTAGCTCGAGGGCTGGGACCTATTCAGCTATAAGAACACCAGAAATAATAGCATATTGGCATACAACGCTAAATGCTTTCTGGCAACCGTTGATTTCGCAAAGGTACGGCCTTTCGCCCGTGTGAATCCTCTGATGTATAGTCAAAGAAGACCGTTGATGAAAACGCCTTGGACAACCGGGTTGGCGACAAACATAAGGCCGTTCGTTGATATGGATCCGGAAATGCCGAGAGAGGTCAGCCTTCCGCGCAAAGGTCTGGATGTCCCGTGTCAGTCTAGCCAACAAACGTTGGATCTTATCGCCTACCTTATCGCACGAGGGCCACGAACACATGAAGAGCCCCATAGCAGATGGGCACAGTTGAAGCGACTGGTTTAGTAACCCAGATCGCCTCGTTGATCAGTCGGGCTAGGAGGGCGGATGCTAATGGAGTTTAAAATGCCTTCGGGGCTCCGTTGGCCGTCCTGCGGTTGCCCACTCCCTACTCTATGCATGAGACGCTGGTGAATGTATGACCCATATCTGCTGATATCGAAACTGGAATGGTTAGGCTATAGAACAGGACTAGTGCCGGATGCAGCTCACCTCCAACACAGCCTGCATTGAGGTACCCAATAGTGGGGCCGCCGGATCCTCTGGAAAATCTTACCAGAGTTAAAATTGGCTTTCAAAAAAAGTCCCTGCGTTGGGACCTCCCACCCGCCACTCAAGTCTGTCTAAATTGCGTAATTTCGATCACGGTTCTCTAGCTCACAATATTGGTATTAGGCCAAGACGCTATTTTGCGGTTTGTGCGATATCAGTTGCGCTGAAATTGAGGGGGAAAATCTCCGTCCCACCAGGTCCATGCTTCGCTCTTTGGAGGTCTTGAACGACATATAATTATGATAATCCTCTTCCAGCCATTATCACTTCACATCAACATATGGTGCGGCACAAAGAATATTGTAGGACGAAAGCCAATTCCAGTCGACCTCATGCGCAGTCTTCCATAAGCGTCTAGCTTAAAATGACAACCGGTCATACGCAGACGGCAATCTAGACCCGGCATAGCAACAAGCACGCTTTTTGATCTGGTCTCAAGCGGCACCTAATTTCATCAGGAGAAGAATCTAAAAAAAAAAAAAAAAAAAAAAAAAAAAAAAAAAAAAAAAAAAAAAAAAAGGAAAAAAAGGAAAAAAAGGTAAAAAAGAAAAGAAAAGAAAAGAAAAAAGTACTGAATAAATAATTAATCAAGAACGTGAATACCGAAAAACACAAAGTCTGCCGTTTGGCTGGCTCAAACGAAAACTACTCTAAATCCCTGTAGGAATCCCTACAGGGGTGAGCAGCATGCCAACATGCATCACCCCCAATCAAGAAAGGGCGCTTCTTTTTATGTAATAATCTTGGCTTGAAGGGCGCTGGGCAGGCCCCTTGAGCGGAATATTATAAAGGACGCAGGTAGCAGTGTGTTCGAGTTCATGAAATGACATGGAATATTCTGAGGTGTTTGTCTTAAATTTCTCGAGCCTTGTATTCCTTGTCTAGTACCATTGGTAGAGCGGAGCCTTCGCACAAAAGAGAGCAAGGATGAAGGAACATAGGCCAAAGAGGCGCAGTATTTTCCAGACGCGTCTTCAGCGCCGCATGAGCACTGAACGGGGTATCATTTGCTGGAATCGAGCTCCGATAGTAACTAGCCCAGTGGACATGTATGGCGGGAGCTGTCTGTCAGATTTTCATCTGCTTACCGTGAGGATGATCTTCTGCAGTACCAAGAGGCAGGAGTTTGTTATCCAAATTACGTTACTTGCTTAAACACACACGATGTCGGTGGATACCCTGGTTGGAAAAGGCGGGTGGCAACCCGCGTTTTGTGGAATCCTCCTGCGCTATGGCCAGGTTGCGCTAATGACCTCCACTAACTTTATTAGTTTCTTATTATCTAAACTTGTCGGTCTGACTGGCTGGACTCAAGCCGGGAGATTATCAGGCTCGATCAGCATCCATCCCGAGGCAACCATGGTCGGATCTGGAAGCCCCAGGCTGACAGCTACAGAGCTTTCCCAGACCTTAAATAGACCTCAAAGAGTCTATTCGCAGGTCATTTTTAGCATTTCTGAAAACAGCCCCATGTAAGTAAGAGAGTTACCAAAGATTTTATCCATTTAATATCCTGTCCTTCATACTGGTTGCAAACAAATTGGCGAGCTGACTTCATCGATTAGCTAGATATGCAACTTGGCACCCTTGGAAACAAGGAGGTAAAGTGCCCTCAGGCCATCTTCCTCACGCCTTGGTTCTGCAGGCGGAGCCACTCCGAAGTTTGCCGACCTATTTAGCCAAATCGCTAGTTCCAGGTAATCTCTTGATCACCAGTCGGAGTCGACTGGGACGGAGATTCTGAAGCCAATCCGTTACTACTTAGCTCTGCTAGCTTCGTCGCATCTGATGCCCACAAACCTGACTTCACCTGCCTTTTGTCAACCAACGGGGACGACGGAGCTTTCATCAACTGGAACAGTCCTAGTCTGCTTTCGCCACTTACCGCTGCGGGTGACGTCTTTCGCTACGTATCTGCGACCCTGTCACAGAACGTGATCAATTAGCTGGAGATTCAATTTTCCGTCACGCTTAAGTACACGGGTGAAGCTATAACAGTCTTACCCTTCTTCCTTCCTCAATACGAGTCCACTCTCAGGAACCTCAGACGATGCCGCGCACAGATCATCAATACCATGCGCAGATGCACTCGCTCTAAGTGTGCGGCTAACTTCTATTTTCATCTCCTTATCTGGCCTTGATACGACTGCAATCTGGTTGGATGGAACCCGGGCGAACCACCGCAGA
>CDMC01000008.1:1803439-1828511 GCA_001511075.1 Aspergillus calidoustus
CTTTTCCGCTTGCACATCAACGTCCTCCCCGCAAGACCTCTTCTTCATGGAGGTGATTTCCTCACCACCCGCGCGCCGAGATACGTTGCTGACGGAGCAAAGGTCAATCTGACGAAGTTCCCAAAAGTAGACCATCTTAACCTAGCGAGATCCTTTGATCTTCCTGGAGTAGGAGACTCCTCTTCTCCGCTCCAACAGGGCAACGTCATCGACAGTATCACAGGGTCGGCAGAGAATACGGTCAACCAGGTCGGTGAGCATGTTCAGAATCTAGCGGGCCAGCTGCATTCACTCCTCCCGGAGTACTACGCGGTCGGCCTATGGAGTTATTGCAAAGGCAAGCAGGGCGTCCAGGCTTTCTCAAACTACTTAGGGCCCGGTGCCTCCTTTTCCTTCGACTTAGTCGACCTCCTTTCTAGTCGCCTGGGCCAGACAAATGGAGTTTTAGCAGGTTGGACGCAGCCAGTCCTGAAGGGATATCGCCGTGTGTCGCATTGGATCGTGGCCGCCTACATAATGGCGTTCGTTGCCGCATTCATTGCGGTCGTCACCCGTCTGGTCGGGTTCCCGTTAGCAAAGCTAGTCGCCATCATATCTTCAGCAGTAAGCCAACAAGAGAAATGCTAAGCCCATGCTGACGACGGACAGGTGTCATCTCTCTTAGTCATTGGAGCGTCTGTGACGGTGACAATCATGTATCAACTGCTCACGCGGGGCATCAACAGTACGTTGGAGCAAGCAGGCATCTCTGCCAGTCTTGGAACACGGATGCTGGCTACAACATGGCTCGCAGTGGCGTTCTCGGTTGGTTCCAGTTTGTTCTGGATTGTGGAAAGATGCTGCTGTTGCTGCTATCACTAAAGGTGCAAGTTCTGGCAATCCAGGACGGTATGAAGGGCGAGATGCGCATCTTCGATCCTCTCCGTGAATCGTGGAAAAAATCGGACCGGAAGCTGCATACGCAAAAGAATTTCCCAATTATTCGTCTCGTGTCCTACTGTGCTTGTTCAGGTTTTGGTGCCTTATATCTCGGTCTACACCTCCGTCTGCGCAAGCCTGCCAAAATTTTTCTCGCAATGGGCACGTGCATTTTTACAATAGAGACAATATAAAGTGTATCACCAAGTACTCCTTCTTTCGCACTGGATTTATGCTATCTCCATAGACAACTGGTGGTGGTCATGGCGCGAATGCGGCAGAGTTAAGGGGACAATTGTAATGTGGTGTCGTTCACAGTCTTTGCGTTGTGGATGCTAGCTCTAATATGCATTCTAACTACAAGCCATCGTGCTAAGTAACAGGTCCAGACAGTCGTAGATGCCACAGTAAATCCCCCAGGAACTACCCGATTCCCAGTGCAAAAGGAATCGAAGAAAGGATAATAGAATAACATCTCCTACCATTGCCCACATACCTAGGTTCTGTGTCCCTGCTCCTGTGAATATAGTCGAGTTGGCTGGCGATGTTCCGCATGACAGAATTACGGGCGAGTGGGTTGGTCTTGTCATTGCGCGGGCCGAAGTGCTCATGTCTTTGAGATCGATACTAGTAGGTGAATCACTGCACTTCACTTGGCTCAAACGAACGCCGTGACGCTGGGGGTGAAGGCGAGCTTGTCCCCAGATGTATTGTGTAGAGACAGATATCGGCCTAAGTGAGGGCTTGTCAGTGAGAATCCTGCGGGTTATATCCGACTGCTGCGAGGTATGTGTTCATCTATAAATCAAGCCACTTGATTAACCACCGTCGAATATTGGATGGCTTCTCCTTGAAAACCGCAAGTAAAAGCCGGTTGGCTCTAGAAGATACCGGCTGCATGACTAGCATGCTGCGATGTATGACGGTCAATCCGACACGGTGTTATATATAAGGAAGCCAGATGTTACGGTGAAGACTACTGATAGCTTTATTAACGTACCGACTACGGTATCAACAATTACACCCATATTTTCAGCTTCCCGGCCAAGCCCACCCACTCCAGAACAACCATGGGTCGCTCTCAGCAGCAGCAGCAGCAAGTGCGATCTACCATGGGGCGTATCCGACAGACCGGGGCTCCCCGACCGCCATTGAAAGCTACCGGACGACTGCATCAGGCCCGAAAATTCCAGCGATACCCGGAGTCAGAACCGGTGTGGCTTTCCGATCAGCAAACCCAGGAAGTCGACGAAAAAGCTCGGAGTCACGCGGAGACGCAAACGAAGGAGCAGATACGCGAAAGCTGGCTTCAAAGACTACGACCAAGCACACGAGCGACTAGTAAGCACAATAACTAGGCTGCGCATGCGTTCGCTTGCATTCTGCAAGGCTTTCAAATAAATGAACACACAGTGAAGTCACCAGCTAGTGGCTGTGAAATCTAGGCCATCAATATTATGTGTGCGAGATGAACTTCAAGTGGTGGGAACGTCTACAGGACAATTATCGTCAGAGTACAATCTCAATATGCCAAATTGCAAAGACTTCAAGACTCCCGGAGCCACCCCATATTCTATTAGCTTCTGGCAATACAGTATTGTACGTCTCATATAATCATTTCCCATTTGGCAGTTACGAATGTAAAACGGCTTTTTGTAGAGTAGAAAGTGAGCTAGGCATCGTAGTCAGGAATGTCANGGCCTGCGCGGGGGCAACTCTATGCGTAAACCCGTGTTTGTGTTTGGTTCACGGCCGATCCAGATCACGCCTGTGCGTCGCCTGCCGACCCACCGGTACACGAAACGATGCAGTATAAACGTCAGAATGAAAACCGTAGCTCCCGCAAACACTGTTCCTATTACAACGCCCACGATTTGTCTGGATATGAGCCGGGCTCTCTGAAGTTGATCCAAAAGGGAATCAGTATCAACAGAGCTGGTCGCGGTATCGGATGTCGTAGTCGTTGAAGGTCTCCGTTCTGGGTGATGAGGAACTGCGGGCGTGTTGGTTGTGACTGCAGGTTTTTCAGGGGCCATATTTATCGACGTTGATGTAGGTCTGTTCTCCTCCATCAGCCTGGCAGGTCTCGTCCCACACAATCCGGAGTCACATATCTCCTCAGTCTTGGCGAAATTCCTCGATAGGGAGGATGGCATGTTGCTTGGATGAAGAACAAAGCCACCTCCATCGTGTACACTAAGAACTGTAGGTGTGGAAGAACTAATAAGGGTCTCTCCCTCAGTTATGGCACTCAGCGATCCTCCATTATAAACCATGTGGTCATGACCAGAGAATAGAGGTGTGATAAGCGGCTTTGCAGGCGGTCTAGTCACAGAAAACTTTTCCCAGTTCCATGGCGGCACACCGGCCGCTTGAGTATGTGTCGATATCGCTGGTTGTTTGTGTGACAGTCGATGTGTGTACGATGTGCGGTGAAGCTGAGACGGGTCTTCCACAGGTCCTATGTGTGCGGCTGACCCAGCTTCTTGATCCAGGCTGTCTTCTTGGTTTGGACTGCTCCAACCTGTCGGAATAGATACGGCAATATTTTTCTTAGGTGCTGGTAAAGTCTCTACTAGTGGTGTGGCCGTTGTAGTTGGAGCGAAGCCTAGAGGGAGTGCGTCCGTCGCAGAGAGAGTATTCCAACCAGTTAAAAGTGAGCGATCTGACTCCGGTGTCATTATCCAATCCAGCGGGCTCACTGTATCCATGTCTATTTCTGAAAGCATATCATCTACAGCCGTTAGGACAGATGGAGCGGGGGAAGCCTCGGAACCAATGGTGGGCGGCCCCGTTTCAATAACGATAGGGAGTAAGTCTGAAGGCAAATTCAGCAAGCCAAGACTGGAAGCCGTCGTTGGACTGTCCCTTCCGTCGCTAGTGAATGCTTCTGAACGTGAAGGATCTGACTGAAATGTGACCGGCAGGGTATCAGCTGCGCTTCGATCGCTCGGCCTCAGGGTCTGGTCAGGGGTTGGTATCAAGGGTTTATTTGTACGCGTATCGGGCGAGCCACCGCTCTGTATATTCATGGTGTTTAAAGGATCTGGGTCGTGCTGCTGTGCCTCTGTGGTTATCGTCTCCATGGAATTTTGCTGCAATGAAGCGGACGACTCAGTGGACAGGACAGGGAAAGATGAGGAACAGCTTTCGATTGGGTCCATTTTCCAGGCACTTGCACGAAGTGGACCACTAGACGTTCTTGGCGCTCGTCAGATCCAAAGCTTCTCTCTCCACGGACAAGGATCTGTAGATGGCATAAACTAACCACAAATGTATGAGCCCGTACGTACCTGGGAAGGTGAGAGGGAGTGGCTGACAGCCTCGTCAGTACATGACTGAGGGAGCATATGGTAGTCACCGAGTCTATAAAGCACCTAGTAGTCATCATAATGACAGTATAGGGGCACCACGTCTTGATAAAGTTGGCTAGGTGACTTGCCGTCTTGACCGTTCGTTCGGACATGGACAAGGGGGTTATTTTCAGAAAAGAGGAGCGACCCTTCTCTCCACTTAAAGATAAATCTTCACGTAGATCAGCCGTAAGTCCTGCTTGGGGGACATGAGAATCCATCTACTTACCGTACCTCAGCTTTTGGTGGGCAGCTCAGAGGACGAGTCTGTTCAGTGTCCGCCAGGCAGAGAAACATTTTTCCTCTAAGCAACGATCGGCCACCTTGACGGTGGACTGGCCATATCTAACTTAAATATGCCGACCATGGCCGCTAGATATACTACTTGTCTGGCTATTCCAAAAGGCCTGGGTACAAACCGTTTACCACGTCGTATGCCATGCCGTCGAAAAAGGACGGGTCGTATATCCGCACCAAGGCCGGACATTTGTGCATGGCCTCCCGCCAACCTATGATAGATACCGCGTAGTTTTATACCACAATCTTGTCGTGTACATAACAGGCGCGTCCCACCCGCTCACCTAGACAAACGTCTCGACACTAGGCGGAGAGGACCTCATTACTCTTGAGCATGTTGCCTTTCCTGAAGTTTGTGCCGTTGGTACTCTCCACCGCGGCGTTAATCTGCTTGGCTGTGGCCTTTTCCGCTTGCACATCAACGTCCTCCCCGCAAGACCTCTTCTTCATGGAGGTGATTTCCTCACCACCCGCGCGCCGAGATACGTTGCTGACGGAGCAAAGGTCAATCTGACGAAGTTCCCAAAAGTAGACCATCTTAACCTAGCGAGATCCTTTGATCTTCCTGGAGTAGGAGACTCATCTTCTCTGCTCCAACAGGGCAACGTCATCGACAGCATCACAGGGTCGGCAGAGAATACGGTCAGCCAGGTCGGTGAGCATGTTCAGAATCTAGCGGGCCAGCTGCATTCACTCCTCCCGGAGTACTACGCGGTCGGCCTGTGGAGTTATTGCGAAGGCAAGCAGGGCGTCCAGGCTTTCTTAAACTGCTCAGGGCCCAGTGCCTCCTTTTCCTTTGACTTAGTCGACCTTCTTTCTAGTCGCCTGGGCCAGACAGATGGAGTTTTAGCAGGCTGGACGCAGCCAGTCCTGAAGGGATATCGCCGTGTGTCGCATTGGATCGTGGCCGCCTACGTAATGGCGTTCATTGCCGCATTCATTGCGGTCGTCACCCGTCTGGTCGGGTTCCCGTTAGCAAAGCTAGTTGCCATCATATCTTCAGCAGTAAGCCAACAAGAGAAATGCTAAGCCCATGCTGACGACGGACAGGTGTCATCTCTCTTGGTCATTGGAGCGTCTGTGACGGTGACAATCATGTATCAACTGCTCACGCGGGGCATCAACAGTACGTTGGAGCAAGCAGGCATCTCTGCCAGTCTTGGACCACGGATGCTGGCTACAACATGGCTCGCTGTGGCGTTCTCGGTTGGTTCCAGTTTGTTCTGGATTGTGGAAAGATGCTGCTGTTGCTGCTATCCCTAAAGGTGCAAGTTCTGGCAATCCAGGACGGTATGAAGGGCGCGCTGCGCATCTTCGATCCTCTCCGTGAATCGTGGAAAATATCGGACCGGAAGCTGCATACGCCAAAGCATTTCCCAATTATTCGTCTCGTGTCCTACTGTGCTTGTTCAGGTTTTGGTGCCTTATATCTCGGTCTTCACCTCCGTCTGCGCAAGCCTGCCAAGATTTTTCTCGCAATGGGCACGTGCATTTTTGCAATAGAGACAATATAAAGTGTATCACCAAGTACTCCTTCTTTCGCACTGGATTTATGCTATCTCCATAGACAACTGGTGGTGGTCATGCCGCGAAGGCGGCAGAGTTAAGGGGACAATTGTAATGTGGTGTCGTTCACAGTCTTTGCGTTGTGGATGCTAGCTCTAATATGCATTCTAACTACAAGCCATCGTGCTAAGTAACAGGTCCAGACAGTCGTAGATGCCACAGTAAATCCCCCAGGAACTACCCGATTCCCAGTGCAAAAGGAATCGAAGAAAGGATAATAGAATAACATCTCCTACCATTGCCCACATACCTAGGTTCTGTGTCCCTGCTCCTGTGAATATAGTCGAGTTGGCTGGCGATTCCGCATGACAGAATTACGGGCGAGTGGGTTGGTCTTGTCATTGCGCGGGCCGAAGTGCTCATGTCTTTGAGATCGATACTAGTAGGTGAATCACTGCACTTCACTTGGCTCAAACGAACGCCGTGACGCTGGGGGTGAAGGCGAGCTTGTCCCCAGATGTATTGTGTAGAGACAGATATCGGCCTAAGTGAGGGCTTGTCAGTGAGAATCCTGCGGGTTATATCCGACTGCTGCGAGGTATGTGTTCATCTATAAATCAAGCCACTTGATTAACCACCGTCGAATATTGGATGGCTTCTCCTTGAAAACCGCAAGTAAAAGCCGGTTGGCTCTAGAAGATACCGGCTGCATGACTAGCATGCTGCGATGTATGACGGTCAATCTGACACCGACTTATATATAAGGAAGCCAGATGTTACGGTGAAGACTACTGATAGCTTTATTAACGTACCGACTACGGTATCAACAATTACACCCATATTTTCAGCTTCCCGGCCAAGCCCACCCACTCCAGAACAACCATGGGTCGCTCTCAGCAGCAGCAGCAGCAAGTGCGATCTACCATGGGGCGTATCCGACGGACCGGGGCTCCCCGACCGCCATTGAAAGCTACCGGACGACTGCATCAGGCCCGAAAATTCCAGCGATACCCGGAGTCAGAACCGGTGTGGCTTTCCGATCAGCAAACCCAAGAAGTCGACGAAAAAGCTCGGAATCATGTGGAGACGCAAACGAAGGAGCAGATACGCGAAAGCTGGCTTCAAAGACTACGACCGAGCACACGAGCGGCTAGTAAGCACAATAACTAGGCTGCGCATGCGTTCGCTTGAATTCTGCAAGGCTTTCAAATAAATGAACACACAGTGAAGTCGCCAGCTAGTGGCTGTGAAATCTAGGCCAGCAATATTATGTGTGCGAGATGAACTTCAAGTGGGAACGTCTACAGGGCAAATATCGTCAGAGTACAATCTCAATATGCCAAATTGCATAGGCTTCAAGACTCCCGGAGCCACCCCATATTCTATTAGCTTCTGGCAATACAGTATTGTACGTCTCATATAATCATTTCCCATTTGGCAGTTACGAATGTAAAACGGCTTTTTGTAGAGTAGAAAGTGAGCTAGGCATCGTAGTCAGGAATGTCACCCACTCCACTGCAGTCTGGCCGCTACAGTAGCCTATAATTCAAATACCCAAGGATAAGGTTTGACCGCTTTATTTTTACCTGTTTCTTTTTTAGGGGACTGTAACAGACCCGCAGGAGAAGCGGCTGATAGTCATTTACAATGAGTGGAATATATATTGTTAGTTTCCCCTTATCTTTTTTATAACCTGTTCATTATTATCTCCGCATTTCTGCAGTCTGCAAATGGCTTCCAATGCAAACCCTCGAGGCCATCATATGCCACTGTCTCAAACGACTCGTCTCGAGGCGTTCCGCTCTGTACTGAAGGGTGTTCCGTCTGACTCCACCTGGCCACGAGACGATTTTCGGATTTCCGAACTTATCCATGACGGCAAGGTCAGAGAAGTTCACGATGACTGGGATTCTCCAGACAAGGAAGCCACCCAATGGAGGCGTGAAAAAGTTGCCGAAGGTTTGGATCGTGGTTCGGATTGTATAGAGGTCAATAGCCTGGACGTCAGCAGTCTTCTGGAAGAGTATGTATGGTGCCGTAGAATCCACGATCGGGTGAGAATGAAGCTAAGAATTTAACAGGCTTAAAGAGAGGATCGAGTACGTCACAAGCTTATCTCCTCATCGTGGACTTTGGACCGTCAGGAACTGACGATCAATTACAGAGCCTTGGAATCCAGTATGGAGGAACAAGAGCGGTGGAATGAAGAGGTAAATCAGGCTGTGGATCGGCTCTATTCTTTGCAGCATCCGACAGGAACAACTTTGGGGAGGAAAGCGGCCCGTTGAAAGCAGCAACCGACAGAGAATTAAGCCATGGAGTATTAAAATGCTGCGGCACACTCAATAGAAATGATCTTTAATTCCGATTAGAATCACTGTGTTCCATTAAACCCTTGTCTGTTCTCCGAAAACTGATACAGGGCCTTCTTTTTCCCTTCTAGTTGAGGTAACAGAAGGGGGTGAGTGACAAATGGAAATAGAATCCATAGAAGAGGCATCATTAGAAAATTTATATAGTACACTACAAGTGTCAACCCAATACTGGACCATGAAGTGGTATACATGATAGACCCCGGTCCTTACCAAAAAGACCCTAGTTATCCTTGATTTCACTTGTTCCACTGGCACTTGACATACGTTGGCTCCAAGTAGATGTGCAGCCGTTGGGGATGAGTATCAATTCAGGAAGTCCAAATTTCAAGTCAGTACGCCCACTGCATTCTAAAAGCTTAAGTTCTAAGAAAAAAAGTTTAGCAGCCACACGCTTTGTGCCTTGAAAGTTCCAGGTGCAGATTAACCACTACGGACGCATTAGATTAGTACATCATGGGTCAGAGCCAGTTAACCCTTTTCTGATTTTTCCCAGCGTCTTTGAGTTACCTGATTTCAGTGCATAGTCCAGTGCGCTCTCTTCCCTAATATTTTTAAGGGTGAGGTTGATATCTTTTCTATTCAGCAAGGCCATGGATACTTCGTCGTTTCCCTCTTCTATTGCGAGCATTAATGCTGTGCGACCAGCATTATCTCGGTGATTCACATCAATCTGATCATGTTTCAGGATCTCAACCACAACTTCCGTTTGTTTTAATATGACAGCCCACATCAGCGCACTCATAGTACCACAGCAGCAGTTGACGTTGACGTTGGGTGCGCATAGCAGCCGAAGACTGCTTCCCTCACTTCCTTGAAATAATGCCCAGATTAATGGGTCCACGGACCCGTGTATTTGGCTGTTGACAGCCACACGATGGTCACTCAACAGCATTTCCAGTAACTCCATCGAACCGCTGCCTGCGACAATCGCCAGGGGCGTGAGATCGTGAGAAGTTAGATTAGGGTCTAGGCGCGCGTCGTCGAGGAGCTTGTTTACAGCCTCTTTATGTCCCCCATCGACCGCGTAGAAAAACGCCGTTTTGCCTTGAACATCGGCCATATTAACATCAATATCGTTGCGCCGTAGTAAGATGTCGAGTAGGCGACAGTCATCAGCCGATGCTGCATAAGATAACGGTGTCCGTCTCTCAGACTCTGTCGCATTAACGTCCATACGACCATCCCGCAAGAGAATCATCATAATGTAGAATTTGTCAGGTTGCTGCGCTGCGACGTGGAGTATCGTCTGTCCGGCATCGTTTCGGACATGCACGTTCACCCGTGGTAGGCTGAGGAAACAACATGTGGCGGATAAACTCCCTAGTCCCACTGCTCGGACAAGGCCGATGCTGTTTTCGTGGTCCGCATTATGCTGATATAGATACTTTTTTAGCAGTTGGTAAAGGCCCCTATTCACCCTCATCAAGGCATAAATATCCCGTGCGCTGTGAAGACTAGAGGCCGTATGGAGCACAAGTTCGGGTGGAAGACTCGAAAAAGACAAGGATACAAGGATTGTAGCTGATGATCTTTTGGCGTATGGTCGGCGGTGAGACCACTGCGATGTCTGTCAAACCAAGGAGCATGGTGCTGCTTTTAGGATCCACGCGGGCCTAGCTATGATTCTCAAAGCTTAGTGTGCTCGTATCAGTCATTGAAGAGAGAGCCACCGCAACATAATGGGGTCCCAACCCTGGTGATGTTTGCAGTGAGATCAGTATTAATAGAATGGTCAGAAGCATCTAGGCTGACAGCCTTATAATTACTAAGTAGTTAGAAAGTACTTTATTAATTATTATTTAAAATATATAACCGTAGGGTTGCTGTCGTATGTATAACTTGAAGTTTGAGGGCCATTGTTTGATACTCTGTGGTATATCTGAACTACGTATCCGAATGTACAACAATGCATGACCATGCGAAGCTGGCCTCCAAAGTAGTGCAATGGCTCCGAAGAACACCCATCTCCGAGGAACAGGAACCTGCCTGAACACATGTAGAGGGGTTCACCAGCATGCATACCTGGATTTCTTTATTCTGCAATATTCATAGCACTCATCACTGGCTTATAGTCAGACCAGATGGTCATTGTACACGTTATTGATCCCTGTCTTATTGCGTGTTATGCTAGTCTTGGTTACGACAAGGTGGGTTATATCCCGGTTTTCGTTGACGGGAGTCTTCTCTGCATTGCCCTGGCTGTTTCTACATCTACCTACAGGAACGCATGGTCCTTGCTGGTCATGGGTTGGGGCAGCAGGTGCAGGAGCCTGCTACTGGTGGCTCCGGTGTAAATACCCGAGCGAAGCAAGTCGGCCGAAGGCAAGGGGGGCATGAAAATGGCGGAACGATGAGTATGTCTAGGAGGGTTGGGCTGTGTCTGTGAAATGAAGGCTAGTTGCTCGATGGTGCTTCCTGCTAGAACTGCTAGGGAAAGGTACGTTCGCTCCATACTTAATTATCAGGTCTGAGTATACGAACAAACCCTTGTGTCTTCCAATTCTTCCCTATTACCTTCATCCAGCCAAGAAGTTTCGGTAATGACTCAGATAGTTGACTGCCGTCTGCCGGCGAGTCGCGCACAAACACCCGTGTGTTAACTGGACGACGGCTGCGGTTCAGAATAACGTTCAGAATAACCGGCCAGACGGCGGGCATTTCTGACGGTTACATCTTGCCTAGCCAATGGCCAAGGCCGTTTAGTAATGGTGATCGGGCATGTTTACCCGGGTATCTACACGATATTCCCCTTTCCTTCCTGCACATTGCACTTGGTTGGGCTCTCCTTCCCAGCGACGCATGCTGCTGGTAAATAAATAAATAAAGGGGGCTGTTCTGGAGTAGAAACAGACTGCACTGTAGGTAGTCTGAAGCAGAGAATTGCCTGACCAGGACCCACCAGGAATCACGAAGATAGATGCCCGGGTATTTCCATCCAAGGTCCATCTTCGACCAGGACTCAGAATTCCCTAGCTTTGAGCCTTATTATAAACATTCAAGTCATGGTGATATTGGCCAAGTTCTTTTTTTAAAAAAAAAAAACAAAAAAGATACCCGGTCATCGCAGTGATCAGGTAGACTGGCCTAGTCGTCTGCGCTCTTGCCCGGGTATTCCATGCAGCATTGCACTGAAGTGGAACCGGTGATGACGGTCCCCCAGAAATTGAGGAAACCGGTTATTTTCTTCCCTCCACATCCCCAACTCTCATACTTTTCTATCGTCCATCCAATTCATGGCGGTTTTTTCAACGAGACCATCCGGTCATCGGAATCACTTTACATAACGTGTGAGCTGAGCCATTTTTACGGTCTGCTCTCGTCCGGGTTTTCAGCTGCAGCTCTGGCAAGCAGAGGCCACCGACCAGCTGCCCTTCATCCACCAGCGTGGCCCGATCTCCGTAGACACGCTCGTCGTGTGGCTGCTTGCAAACGTCCCTTGTTCCTTGGTCAATTGGTCTCATTCTGTTTCCCACATTGACCAGGCGTCGTAGCATCTTCTGCCCCGACCCGTGACCAGCAAAAAATCCATGCAGCCCTGTTGTTGGTTATTCGGCAGAAGAGATAGTTATCTTATATGTACGGAGTAGATAAACATGGAAATAGCCCAGGCAAAGCAGGGGGACCTGCGGATCGTGGCTTCCACCATGTTCGATTTTCCTGGACCGCGAGATCGTGCAACTAATCCCTTTTGGGAAGTTGACCAGGGGGCTCAACTTGGGGTCATCTCGGTACTCGAACGCGTCGAAAGATTGCAATCTGGCGAAAGTCGGCGTGGTCATTGTCATGCCGACCTCCTGGAATATAGTCTCAATTCTCAATGACTGTGTTGCTTGCCTTGAGTTCCAACATTTGTTTCAGCTTATGGCCACAACGCGAGTTTCAGGTAATGTTGATTTCAAGAGAGAGCCACTGCTGATCACGATCTCAGCACCATCTACCACATCTGCCCGGTCGGCAGACCCGTGAGTGAGACATTCGATCATAAGCCATGCAAAGGCTTGGACCACCGGTTCTGTAAGGCTCTGCGCTGGGAAGGCCTTCATGAAGGCATTCCACACAGTGCACGGCTCAATAACTAATTCCAGAATATGTCGCAGTTGCTGGCCGTTACATAGTGCCTTGACAGAAGGATCAGAAAGATATCGCAGCAATAAAGCTGTGTGTTTGTTCAAGAAGTCGGACGTGGTGTTGAATCGATACCTCCGTGGATGACGTTTCGGGCAGCGGGGTTGGCGACGATGCGCTCAACACACACTGCGTGGTTGTTCTTTCCGACAATCGCTTCCACTAGCAGCGTAAAGTTATCGACAGTCGTAACAGGTCGTTTGCCGCGAAGGACAAGGTCGAAAAGTTTGGCGAGCCAATCAGTACGAGACGCCATCTTGATGACCTCTCACCTGGCTGGGGATTGTAGCGCAGCCTAATCATCCATGAGAGACGCAGATTTAGGCAGACAGCGAAAATCCGTAGAGTTAGATCTTTAATCAACGAGAACTTTACCTAGTCCTGGTACATGCGCTCTATAACGTCCTATATCCGATAAACCGACGTTTTGCTATGTATAAGAGTTGCTCCCATTACTCTGATAAGCAAGAATTGATCAGGAAGATGGATAGAGATTAAATGTGGGGTTGTCAAAGTGGGGAGGGGTGTTACACAGCACTTGCAGTGGCAGGAAGCACGTAAACGGGTTGTATTGGTAGACTTCCATGCACCTGTTGGCCTTTGAGGCTAGAGGACTGGGTCCAGCTTTCCCCTTTACATCCTGCATGTCGTCGGATTCTGAACCTTTGGGTATTGTATGGGTTACGAATCGACTGCATGCGCTAGCGTTAATAGCGGTCAGTGCGGACTCTGATCAACCAATATCACCCTTAAAGGAGGCGTCTTAGCACCTGGCGGAATGAGGATGGTGCTGATTTGCTATCACTCATTAAAACGGATGGCTGCGTGCAGAATCGAGCCGCATGTTGTTGATACTGGCCATAGTCGGTATGATGAGCTTGGCGCGTTGATCGTTGGGCTGATGGAGATGACATGACCCGGCCCATTCCTTGCTTTCGTGCTGGCTTTCCGTGATTTCAATCCGAGTCTAGGGTATCTCTCCTTTTAACGCGGTCGACGAACGCCCGGCTGAGACCGAGTACGAATTCGACGACTGATGGCCGTCAATAAATCTCGAGGCGACGATGGTAGAAAGCAGACATATGATTGGCGGCTTAAGTGAGTCCTGCTGCAAGTTATACTCTAGTTGACTCCTTGCAGGAGCAGGAGAGAGATCAGCACGCTCGTGGAAGAGGAGATATTGCGGGTCACGAATTGGTCATCAATATTTGGCGTTGTTCGAGATGTTGCATGGGAATAGGGTCGTGACTGACCCGCTTGGGGTGTGCTTTCCCTCGCCACTCCTTGCGTGCAGGGCTAAGGCGAGGAAGGTTGAGTGACATGTCTTAGCACCGAAGAAGGCAAGCTTGAATTGCCTTAAGGAGAAATAACTTTGCCCTCGTAGTGCTAAAGTCAAAGTCCCGTGCTGGAGTGTCCGATGATTTAGCCGACCTCGCGACCGCGTTCCACCAGATTCTAAGTATGCGTTTGGGGCACGACGATGGCGCTGAAGTCGGTAGGTCAAGACAGCAGATTAATTCACACGCCCTCGTTTCGATCCCTTACCACCATTTCCCCATAGTGATCTCTTGATGCCGGCCACGCGCTCCTTGACTGGACCATAATCTAGGCTAGAGCGGTGAAAGCCATCAACGCTCGATCCAATTCAGGATTCCACAATATATTTTCCTATCTTCCAGCGCGACAAGAGATGAAAACAACCCTGGTGCATCCTGCCCTATTAGCTGCAGGCAGCTGCGGACCGCGTTGTAGATTGCCTGTTGCCTAACTGGACAGTCCTCCCACAGGCGAAGCCGTGTTGGACAGTAGTTCCAAGTCGGCGGTGGTATTGTATCTCGTGTGGATCGAGACGGCGTTTCGACTTTCAAAGGCATCGAGAGAAGGGCGTGGCGGGCACGAATAAATTCCTCAAAAGTTGTAGGCTGGTTGCGCCGTTCCGCTTGTTTTCGCAGTTTAGCCTCCTTTAAGAAGAGAGCTTCATAATCTGGTGACCGGGTACTAGACATAATCATATAAGCTCATTTCTGGGACGGGAACAGGAATAAAATGAATTATCAAGGATTAGTGTCTCAATCTCTGTGCTCATTGGGCCGAGATGACTTCGGTAGACTTCTGCCAGAATCTACCGCCTAAGGGTTCGAACAATAAGGAGTTGCACGCATTGATAAATCTAAAAGTAAGCCACACCTGGCTATACCAATTGCCCATCGCCGCATGAGGAAGACGATTGGTATCTGTTTTTAACCAACTATGTCTCGCCTATGAGATACGCTCACCTGGCAGAGCAAGCAACAGCCGACATTAGAATACTTCGTTCCAGTCGCATCGATTTCCGAGGAAATTGCCGCGTCCGGTCAGGCAGGGATCGAGTCACATCTTTCCCACGTGAGCCAGCCATTGCGTGCACTCACCCTTTTTCGACTCCCTTCCCTCGACTTGGGCGAATTCGGTCCGGAGTCGTCGTTGTTATCCATCAAATCTACTCTCCAACGTCGTCGCTATCGTCGCTGGTCGGCTGATAGCTGTTTACGATCCCCCCTCCTTTTCAAACATAATCATCCGCTTGACCCAGAACAGATGGCGCCACCTCTAAATTCCGACTCTCTTACCTCCGTCCGTGCTCTCCAAGACGCTGCGAGAAAGCATTCACATCAGGTGCCAGAGATATCGCTCCCGGAACGCGCTCGAAACGTTCAGAATGAGTCTCCCTAGTTCGACGCTGCGATCGATGTGGTGGGCGTCTATACCGCCAACTTGTATAGCGAGCATGGTTTTTGGTCCGTCGAAATAGAGGCAACGAGGCAGGATATAAAAACAGTGGATGGGAAGAAAAGGTGGACCACAAAGTGGAAAGATTTGAGCACGGAGCTAAGGAGGCTCTCACTGATTTATCTGACCGTTTGGACGATGTCGAAGAGGACCTGAAAGAGCTTAGAAAAGACGTCAAGGACGTTCAGAGCCAGGTCAAATCCCTTCAACGTGGGATCGAGAATGGTTCTGCGAGACAAATCAATGCTCTGGCAACCGCTTGAGGGATTCCATCGAACCGATCTACGCCCCAACTCTGGTCGCTGGCAAATCTACCTTCGCCCTCTCTCCAGACTTCCCGACAACCATTGCCGACTGCTGGCGATTATTAAATGATGGTACGTTGCATCTTTCTCTCCATGACCCGGTCGATGAACCAAGAATGCTAATCATCGCCTTAGCCCATGCTCTAGTACGCCTCGCAAAACATTATTCTGTGACCGATTGGGAACGATGGCAGCGCGGTTCGTCCGATGATACCGAACGCACCAACTCTCTGAACATTGAAGACGCGGTGGCTGCCCATCCTTACCAATGCTGGAAGATTTTAGTCCCTCGCATCTACAGCCACTCGTCGATGTCTCACCAGCATGTCTACCACTTGTATATGGCCTCGTGACGCAGCGATAGACAAAGGTGTCCGGCCGCTGTTATCTTCTGAATTCACATTGACCTGGTCCGTCTTGAGAAAGAATTCCACTATTTGTCCGTGGCCACATGCTGCCGCATGGAATAACGGCGTCATCATGGTCCTGACCGATCCCAGCGCCGAATATTACACGGATCCGTGGGAGGGGCTGTCATCTGGTTTCCCCAATCCTGACACCTCGGATCCGACAATCTCCATCCTGGAGCTTCGAGATCGCCACGACCTGTCTCCTCGCGCCGCGTTTGAGCCGCTGCGGCGTACCCTGCTGGACCAGATCCAGATCAGCCAGGACCAGCGGATGCAGCAGGGTTTACTCTTCTCTGCCCAGCATTTGAATCATCTCTGGAATCGGACCCTTTGCGGGGGCCAGCTAGTGACTCCCGAGGCCCGCATTGATTGCCTTCGAATCGCGCGGGAGAAGTTGCCGGTCGATCCATCGCTGGGTCCCCGTCTTGCGGAATTTCTCGCTTACGCGTCACGAGCTGGCTGCCCGCCACATGACATCCACATCGTCGTCGCATCCGCGCTGCTGATAGATGCTTACCCTGCTGGCATGCACAGTGAGCCGCCCTCCTCCCACCGCCTTCTCCCTCGCTATGAACTTTCACCCCTTTGCACCCGTTCGCCCCGGACCCCTCCCAGCTGCAACAAGAGAGCGTGGTACGTGCTGACGCAGATTAAGGTTCCGGGCGGACGACGTCTACGACAGCCTATATCGAGAGCACTGTCGGGCAGCGTGGGAAATCCGCCAAGACCCTCACCCGGATCGGCATTGTGATGCGGTCCACAAGTGTTTGGCGCAGTTTGTGGAGCGACTAGGGCCGCGACGCTCGTCGGTGGCCATCCGGAGGGAAGTACTCACCGCGGTTGGGACCCTGTGGCCGGGGATCTGTCTGCCAACCGTCTGCTGTTTCTGCCTTCAAAACCTCTGGGAGGTCTAAGGGGAGCCGCCTGGTCGGTACCCCAATGCGCTCCGCACTCAGCTGATAAATCTTGGTCGACATAGGAGAACGAAATCTTATCAGCACTTCTCCCTAACATGAGCCGGAACCACGAGTTCCGCGTCTTGGGTCATGATCTTTGTTTGTTCCTGCATATGGCGCATTCTATCCCACCATGTCTCGAACGATTCGGTTGGTGGTTCAAGCTTCGGTCTATTCAGATAGTTGCCCCAGAACTCATTGTTCGCCTGCTCTTCCTCTGCCGTCCACTTGACTAGTCCTGCCGAGAAGACTGCTGAGGTTGCTCCGACAGCAGAAGAGATCTCGGTCGATGTTCTGTTGCTGCTCGTCGTCGTCGTAGGTGTGAATAGCCGGCGAGCAGAAGTCGGAGCTGAGGAGCCAGGTCGAGGGGCGGCCTATATACTCCATTTTAAGCTTCGATCTTGGGTTAGAGACTGGTATTGACTTACTGAGTTAAATCTTTCCTTTTCCAACTTTCCGCCTCCAGTAAGCCGATAATATTGCGTACGGCATGCGGCCATTCCTCTTCCTAGTCTACTGCCGATTTCCCCCCATGATGTTCTGTTCTCAGCCAACGTTATTAGAAGGGTAATGTCCTCTGGAGTCCAGTTCTTCCTGTTCTTATAGGGCGTAGTCCGTGACAATGGATTCTTGCGGCGATAATACTCAGAACAAGCATGAGGAGAACGACCTGGTAGTTTGCGACTAATATCTCCCCAGGACTCCCCAGCCGCTCTTAATTGAGTAGCCAGTTTAGCCTCATCTGTAGACCAAGGCATGCCTGATCTTTTCTCGGACCAGGGACCATTGGACTCTGGTAGAAAGTTTTCAGTGCTAGCGTTACGGGCTGAAAAGGTCGGATTATTGAGTAGCGAGGCGATATTCATATTGAAGATATAAGGAATAACAAAGAACCAAAGGAATGTATTTGCCGCCAGGGCAAGCGAACACTTATTTGGCTTTTCGGAATAAAATCTAGTAAGAGAGAATGAAAATGAATAGAAGGGACCATGGAACATCGCGCTCGTCTCGCCGCTGAAACGGGTAGTCAGCGAAAGCTACAGTTTCATCCCCGCGGTATTCTGACGCGTGCAAACATCCGTGTCTCGGAAGACGGTACATATAACCGGGCGATCTTGCCCAGGCATTGCCAAGGGCCGTGGCGGTTCATCGTGATCAAGCTGGGCTTTCCCTGGCGCGATGGATGCTGCCAGTAGGAAAAACGATCGCACTGAAGTAGAACCGGTGTTGACGGTCTGGAGCGGAGCGGAGACATGCCCGAGCTTTGACCAGGGCGTATCCACCCGAAATTTCAAATTGAAGAACCCGGTTATTTTCTTCCATCACATCCCCAACTCTCATAATTTTCTGTCGTCCTTTTCCAATTCGTGGCGGTGTTCTCAACGAGATCACCCGGTCATCGGAATCAGTTTGCATAACGTGTGAGCTGATCCTTTCCTATGGTCTGCTCTCGCCGGGTTTTCCGCTGCAGCTCTGGCAAGCAGAAACCACCGAGCAGCTGCCCTTCATCCCACCAGCGTGGCCCGATCTCCGTAGACACGCTCGTCGCGTGACTGGTTGCAAACGTCCCTTGCCTTTGGTCACTCCACTCGGGTTCCCACATTGACCGGTCATCGAACCATGGAGCCGCCAGCAACAGGCACATCTTCTGCCCCGACCTATGACCAGCAAAGAATCCATGCAGCCCTGTTGTCGGTTATTCGGCAGGTGAGATATCTTATGTGTACGGAGTAGGTAAACATGGAAATAGCCCAGGCAATGCAGGGGGTACCCGCCGATCGTGGGTTCCACCATATTCGATCTTCCTGGACCGTGAGATAGTGCCACTAATCCGTTTTGGGAGGTTGAACAGGGCTCAAATTCGGGGTCATCTCAGAACTCCAACGCGTCAAAACAAGAATGACAACTTTGGATTCGACCATAATTCCCCGGTGCAGGAACAATGAGGCTTACTACGCCCATCCAGCAGCTTCTGCTCGTCCTATTGCTTTACAGTATATTACGCAATAATGCGATATAATTCCTTCAGGGAGAGGTGATGTGTCCAAGTCCCTCCCGTCCAAGTCCCTCCCGTCCAGCACGGAAGCAAGATATATATATATTCAGTGACCATCGTTATCATCAAGGGTGACTAGCAGGGTGCGTGCTACACCCTTCTCCTCGATTCAATACCCAGAGACCGAAATCACATCTCATCGACTTGCATATTGGTTCTATCGGGCGATGCAGGTGGGTGAATTTCGTAGTTCTTCGCAGGGGAAGATGAGGGACGGAAATAATCGTCATTTGAATGCGCATCGTGTGCTCCGACTGTAAAGTCTCGCGTGCGATAGGCTGAACAAAGCCGGTCAGACTCAATCTCCCGCCAGCGACGTATCTGTCCAAGCTACCCGAAGCTTGGATTCCACAATTCTGCACGCCGCAACTTATCCGGGGAGTCTCCATATGCACGGGACAACAGCCCAGGAAGCTAACCGACAGGCGGTTGCATACATTCTGTGATGGTTGTTGCTGCCCCTTCCGTTGTCTTACCTGATCGGTTACATGGTTCGTGCCCCGGCCAAGCAATATGACCATTATGTAAGATGGCCTTCATTTGGCTGGCTCGCGCGTTCGTGGACACAGGTCACGCCACGCGCGCGACCCCCACAAACCTTCACTTCTACCCGACGCGTTCCAACGATACTGCGCGTCACTGACCAGGCATGTCATCGCATATTTTCGTTCAACGTCCGGAACCCTCAAGATGAAGTTGTCTTCATGTAAGTATTCCCTTCTATTTCCCCGGCCCCGCTTCGTCCGCCTCCGCAGATTTCGAGACGTGTCCTCAAACGAGGCAGAGCAAAGCCAGGGAGCAAAGGATGCCGTTCCAAGGACTCTGACCGCCGGACGGCCAGGAAGGCGCCTGACGGCGGTAGATCGCGTCTGACCAGAGCTCCTTCAACTCCAAACACCTTTCAATATTGCCCTGGTTAGCTGTTTTCCACCCACCCCCGGCTGCAATTGCTTCTTCAGTGACTCACGCTATGAATCGACCGCAGCTACACGAGAGACGGCCAAGCGTAAGGCTGGCGAGTACCCGGGTGCCGGGTGCCGGGTGCGAACCGCCCGCACAACGGGCTGTGACACCGGGCTGTCCGCGCGATGCGTTTGCCCGAACGAGGATGACCGTTTGCATCCAGACATGGGTAACCATGATCTTGATCTTCCCCCAATAAATGGCCTCCAGCTGAAGTCGGGACTGTTGGTTGCATCCACTCTCGCACCGCAATCACAACATGAACTGGGTCTTGTGCAAGCTTGGAGTGCACGCTCCCCTGGCCGCGAGGTATGCGCACTTTCTGGAACGAGGCTCAGAGCACTCGCTGACAGCCAGCCTTGCGTACGAAGCGTCCCGGACCAAGAGGGCCGTATCAACCACCGACGCGTCACATCCGTGCCACGGGTCCCTGATTCTCGGTCCCGCGGAGGCGCTAATGCACGAGTCTCATCGGCTGCACCGTCTGGCCGGTTACGATGCCAACGTTGCTGTGGCACGCGTTCACGGACCTACCATTGCCGACACTTCCGCGATCCAATAGCGTATCTCCGTCGGACGGGCTGCGCAAACGCGAAGATATTGAAGGAGCGGAGTTGATACTATGGACCGTTCGATTGCGGAATTACTGGGCTAGAAGCATGCTTCGGACCCGAAGTGACCGTTGTCGCGCGAGAAATCGATGTCGATTATGTTGGCATGAGAACGTCCGTAAGATCAAGACATGTAAGGGAAATCTGGTAAAGTAATCAAACTTGGACGGGCGCCCGTCAAACAAGGGGCCGTTGGGACATCGGTCATCGGGAATGACCACGGCCTTCCGCTATTCTGGAGGCGACCCATTGGACGTGGTTTCTGGATGGTCCCGTAGTGTCGGCCACCGTTGTGTCAGTGTTCGACCACCGATGACACGGCTCAACGTCAAGATCCAGGAGCCGGAGGTCATCACTCAAGCTGGGCTGAACGATCGCCTTGACCTGGTTGCGGATCGACTGTCGAGCACAAACTGGAGACAGTGATTCGTTAGCATGACTTCATCGGACGCATCAGCTTTTCCCAAACCTCAAAGAGGGTTCATACCGCCGACCAACATACTCCCCCGACGCGTATTCAGGTATGTCCTTATCGTCTGTGCCACATCCACAGACCCTGTCATGAATCGGACCCTCGTGCCGGGGTTCCGCGAGGGCTCATTCTTGCGGTTTCGACGGTAGTAGAGGACGAATCGGAGGATCTATCACGGTCAGCCTATGGATCGCGGGCTGGTCGGCGGTCGTGGTACCTTGAATTCTTGGCGATCGAGGTCCAGCAAATGCTGCATGTTCACCCACCGACGGTTATCTAGACCGTGTTAGCTCAGCCCACCGTTCGGGGAGACAGGATGCGGTGCTGCGACGCGCGGTACCTAAGTCCTCCATTTGCCAAACCACGATGAGCTTCCGGACCATAGCGCGGTGCTGTTCACTCGCCATGACCAGGGTCTGGATGAGCGAAAAGACTCGCGCAATCCCGATATCCTCTACGATCAGTAGCACGATCCCGAAGGGGGCCAGATCCGGCGGTCGCCCATACGGTCCCAGCACGAGCGCGCTGTGTGGAATATTGTGGAGATGCTTGGCATTATAGAGCGCCGCCGCCAGTGCCGAAGACTGCGGGCGGGCCAGCACCCGTAGCGTTCGGTGACCCATCGCAGTATACCAGGACGTCCTCCCTCTCGATCCATGCCGTTGGCTGACAGTGGGCACGGCTGCATCGCGTTCTGCCGCTGTCGCCACCTGTCTCAATTCCACCCCTTGTTCGGCAGTTGATGCCCTTGCGTCGTTGGACCCCGGCGTATCTTCCCAAGATGAGACATAGAAAAGCGGTAGTTGACTAGCAGTTCGCAGGCCTGCCTGTGGCAGCCAGAGGTACACATATTGGCCGGCCTCGACTTTCCACGCAGAGGGGACGGCGATGTCCATACGGAGAAGCTCATCGTGCTGGGATATGACAACAGAAGGCCAGGTGTGGCCCCAGCGTCTTCGTAGGGGAACAGCCAAGGAAGCCAGACTCAGGAACATCCACAGAGCCGCTGCCGCCACCAAACACCAGAGGCTTTTTGACCGGCGCATCCAGACATGGTAGGACATCGAAGCCAGTCCGGTTACTGCCAAGAGGTAGTGACACTTCATCGCCAGCTGCGGGTAACGGCGAACCACGGCATGCAGCGTCACGGGAACGATCAAGATCATCGAACACGCTGCCTGATTCTGGTTAGCGGACGACCGATATCCGGGGAAACTGCACATGGAATCCTCTGGGAATCAGAGCAAATGCCTCACCAGAACTGGAACGTAATGCTGTCGTATAGCTTGCACCGGTTGGCCGTCACCCAGGATCGCGATCGCTCCGTGGAGGACGGAGTGGATGATGACCATCCGGCCGACCCATCGATGCGTCCAGGCTGCCGCCGACCAATCGATGCCTAGAAGATGCGCTGGAAACCCAAAGGTCCAGCCCGTCCACAACGGAATGAAATTCATGACCGCGAGGTTGGCGGCGCGGCGGTGCACGGTCGCCCAGGATCGAGCCCGCAAGACCAGTGGCAGGATGTTCACCGTGAGCAGGAGCGCGACCACTGAGCCCTGTTGGACAGTGGCCATATCGAGGTGGCCGAACGGTCTCGGCAGGGGATAGGCAAGGAGTCGCCGTAATTGCATCACGTGCCATCGAATCGCCCACCGGCCACCACGGGACGCCAGACACCATACGAGCCAACTGGCCAGAGCGATTGCGGCGCATATTCCATACCAATCAGTCTGCGATATGTGGGAGATTCGGTCGTACCAGGGAGATGTCGTTGGAGGCATCCTGCAGGTCAGGATCGATAGTCTGGGGAGTGGAGGAGTGTTTGTATCCCATCGGGTGTCATGTCATCTGGACCCTCATCTAGATGCTTGCAGCCGAATGTGGGGGGTAAATAAACACGGTGCTTGGTAATTTGGGCGAGTTAGCCCGTCTAACTCAGTTTTCAGATTCCGACCTACAAGATGATGGCTGGGTGCCGGGTAACAGGCAAGAACCTGAGGGCCTCTTACCAAGCACGCGGGTGCGATGGTCCAGAACAAAACAACTTTCCTGAATTATCGAGAGACGCTGTCGCTCCTACTACGCTATAGTGATCTCAGGTTACCATTCTCTGAACTTTGTCGACTCTCCGGTCAGTATTACCCGTAGCGACGATCTACCCTCATTTTACTCTATCACGGGCTGAGTATCAATCCCTACATCATGTAAAATAAAATTGACCATAATCAGGCTACACCATTCCTAAGAAGCATATCCCATCACGAAAGAGAGGACATGCTCCGCAAACCTCCCTTGTATCCTGCGAATGACGCATTAGTCCGCTGGTGCCTTGGAGTGAACACCAACGGGGAACTGTCGCTTCAGGCGTCTTCTTTTCATTGGCTGCCGCAGGGATCGGCTGGGTGTGACCAGAGCCAAAAGCCCTTCTATCTCGCGAGACAGTGCCATGTACTCCCCACTGCTTCGTTGACCCGCTCGACCCAACGCTTGTCGTCGACTTCTGGCATGCTCCAGCTGGCGCTTCAGCTTTGGCGCCTCCGCGGTAAAATCAATATACGGGATGCCACGTGAGCGTGCAGCCATTCTCCTTGGGCGCGCTCTGGGAGCTAGGGTGCTGCCACGAAACTTAGTCTTACGCCGGAAAGGCATCGATCAGGGCATGTCCACAGACGGAGGAATGCTGGCACTCACCCGACAGTTTGTCGTTTGTATCCCCGAGAAGCTGTACAGAAAAGGACTTCCGAACGAGGACTAACCTGGCAGAGGGCATCTCCGGTATCCTGGGGTTGTTCGCGCTGGGAATCTTTTTCGCCTCCCATGTCAGGTCTATCATCGCCATCTGACTCCAGCTGCTGGTTCAGCCATGATATTGATGGCATGGACAGCCCTATCGCCGTGAAAGGAGGTGCCGACAAGAGCTCCTCGTCCGGGCTGCTGCTGTCACTGGGCTCAGGACGGTGTTCCATGGGCGCTGAGCGTATGAGTGAGCGATCCGCGAAGATTGTGACATGCTTACAACGTCCCTTCAAGTATTGCCGAATATGTGCCATCACATGACGGGCGAGTAGTTTTTGTTCCACAGAAGGACGCCATCGAAGACTTTCTTCCCTGTGGGTAGTAGTCACACGTCGAGGAATGATACTCCCCTCAAAACCATGAATCTTTGCGTGGGGATGCTCACTGTGGCTGCTCATCCGCCCGCCTTTCGATTGCTCCTGCGAGTCAACACGTAGGTCTCAGGATCTTCCGGGTCTCATGATTCATGGTATATTCCAGTATGGTACCTACAATGGTCAAGGGGAATATTGTTAGAAACTACAAGACTAGGAACCGTCAGCAAATGCGTCAGAATCTCATAGGTGCAGTATCGTCACGTCAGTCAAGGACAAAAGCCAGCCGAGATGAGTGGCGGAGCTAAACGAGACCCTGGTCCAGACAAATAAGAGAGAGATTTGTATAGCCTGATCCGGTCAACAGAGATTCGTCACCTAGACCGCCGCCTATGGCTGTTCCGACTGTCGCCCACGCCGTCTTGGCGTCGACACTCCTGTCTTTGGAACTACCCGTGCCCTGCTGTCAATCCAAACGTTTCGACAGCACCCGATTAATCGATGCGTTGATGCTACCTTCTCAGTGGTCCTTGTGGCCTTCATCGTTGCAGTGGTCGCGGTCCGTCGGAGCCGTTCCCATCCGCTCAGCTGAGTGGGCTATGTGGTCGTCGCGGCGGGTTACCAGTGCCTGATCTAAAGGTGGTGGGGATTTGATGAAACAACCTTCATTAGAATCTGCCGCTAGCGCGATCCTTAAAATTACTGCACAGCTTTCGGATGGCCGGTTGTTCAGATTCCGGGCAATTTTTATACCAGATCGGGGATTTGATGACGATTGAGCCAATCGGGTGGGGACTTCTTGATTGTACGACGACTCTGCTATAGTTACAACCTTGTGAGGGC
>CDMC01000009.1:7438-58558 GCA_001511075.1 Aspergillus calidoustus
GCGTTGTCCGCCACTTCGCTAGGTACGAAGTCGGCCGATGTAGTGAAACTCGAATATCTAACCAGGAGCAGGAACGACATTCGCAGTCATATCTTCAGCGTCACGCACAGTCGACCTCGGTCAAACCCGCGTCGGCTCCGTTCTAGTCAGCGCAGCCGTCATTGACGACGTCGTGGGGCTCGTCATGTCGAGGTTATTCCCATTTCACCTCCCTCATTGATCTGGCACTAATCTCAACAGCGTGATCTCCGACCTGGGCCGCTTGAATTCTGGCTTATCCGTAAACCTAGGCTGGCTGATTGGCCGCCCAATCGTGGCCTCCGTCGCAATGGCAATTGTCACACCTATCGTCACAAAGTATATATTCGCGCCGTTGTTTCGCAAGTACATCGAATATCACTTCGCGCGATACGACCACATCTCCAACCTTGTCCTCATGATACTCGTCCTGTGTGCCTTCATCTCCATCGCCGCATACGCCGGGACATCCGTACTTTTCGGGGCTTTCCTCGCAGGAACCTTCCTCACATACATCCCGAGCAAGCACCCAGAGGCGCCGTTCGTAGTCACGAGTCGCGAGGAGGGCGAGCGAGAGGCGCACAAGTCTCCGACGTTCGTGCATACCTTCGAGCGATACCTGGTTGACGTGCAGAAGTATCTGATGGAGCCGCTGTTCTTCGCGAGTGTAGGGTTTGCGATTCCGTTTGTGCAACTTTGGACGGGCATGAGGATTTGGCGTGGAGTGTTGTTTACTCTGCTGATGGTCTTTGCAAAGGTTAGCTTTCCACTCATCGATTATAAGCTGACTACACACCTTCTAACGATGATTTTAAGTTCATTGTTGGGATATGGGTCATCATTTGGCAAGCACTTTTTAACTCAAAGGGCCGGAAGCAACTGTCGCGCGGCCAAAAGAAAACTCAACGTAAACAACCACAGGACGAGGAATCGCATACCCACGAGGCTACCACAAATTCCAGGGACAACGATGTGTCCCAGACAGGGTCCTCCGAGAAGCAGCCTCCCTCACAGCTCAAATTGTCTCACAAATCCACCCGCACAGTCTGGCTCTCCGGCCTCCTGCTCGGCTCTGCGATGGTCGCGCGCGGGGAAATCGGCCTCTTGATAATCGAGATCGGATACAATGAGACCTCATACGTCACGGAGGACGGGTTCATCACAGGCGTGTGGGCGATTCTGCTTAATACGATCATCGGGCCTGTTAGCGTAGGGTTGCTCGTCAAGGCATACGGAAAGCGGATCGGGGAAGGTGAATGGGGGTTGCAGAAGGCTGAGGGTGGGAGGGGTGCCGACAACAATGGTCACCACACAGAGGGTGGTGAATCTGCTGCTTGACAGCAATAGTGGCGAGTTGAAGCAGGTACGATCGAGGAGCTGTGACCATGTTGCAGTGATGCAAATCAGAGATCGAAGGTTACTTCCCCAAGGAGTGACCCCGGTACATGAGACAAAGAACAGGGTCGAGGGTTTGGCAGGAAGGAGGGCAAGGCCAGCAATACTTACGAAGCCTTAAGAGACTTCCAGCGTCTGCTCAAAGATCAACATATTGATGCTTAATCGCGGGGATTATTGAGTGGAGCCCAGTCAAGTGATTACATGACAGGTTGTTTGGGAATCGTCTTGCTCTGGATTCCTAGCTAGGTTTGAATCGCATAAGAGTATCGCCACAAGCCTGGAGCTCTACTGGGGGGATTGTGAGATTGTGAGATTGTGAGATGGTAGTGGGTTTCCAATGTTGTGAGCCAAAGGGGTTCCACGTCTGCGCAGTAAGGAAGGTTATTTTGAGAGTTAGGGAATGCTAAAGTGAAATTAGAAATCGTAGCGAATGTAGTAATAATTAGCGACGTCTGTATTTCGAGATAAAATAATAACGAACATCTCTAATTGCCGTCTGGTAGGGGCAACATTCATCATTGTTTCGGACCTGAGTGAGCTTCTGGACGACCGCGTCATCGACCGCGTCAAGTGCGGGTCGGCTCTTCACATCCTTCCACGGTCCCATTTGCTGGACTACTCTCCTCGCCGATCTTGCTCCATCGCACGATCGTATGCCTTCCTTGGCTTGGTGGGTGTCATGACCTGTGCTTGCAATTTCCGTTCCTAGGTGGCGCGACTAGAAAGCTGTTGCTAATCTTAGATATCATTGGATGGCGCTAACGGACACCCGTTACTTCTGGAGAATAAACCATTCCTGACTGATGGGTCCGCTTCCGAGGGGGTAATAATGATTGGACAAAGGCTTCCCTCCCTTAAACCCGGCTCTTTTCTGAAGGCTACAAGTCATCTTTCCCCATTGAGGGGAAAGATGCTTATTTCAACTATTCTATTTATGTGAGCTGCTATTGCCCATGAATTTTAAATAATATACTCAGGGAAGCCTTTATTCCAATTCGTACCATAGACTGCGCGGAAGAACCGACGCTGGAGAGTCACTGGGTTCCTTTGTCCAGGCAGAAGAGCAATCGTACCCCGGACCCTCTTTCACAGGACGACAGGGGGTACGGTACGATACATCAACGCCTGAAAATATATACTTGAAGAGTGAGACAATTAAAGGCGGATAAATATTATTGAAGGGTATTTTTTCGAGGCTCCCAACCCATAATAGCCTGCAAGCGTGGGATCGGGAGTATGTACTCTTCGTAAGCTACGGAAGACTGCGTGCAGTAGAGCGAAGGTGATATGGCTCATAGAGCTAGGTACCCAAATCTGGGAACGGCGATGGGCCGAGGCGGATCACGAGACCGGGCCCTTTACTGTCCCGCGGGGACCATAGTCCGTGGTGGCTCATGAGCCACTGCAGACTGAGAGCCCGCTCAGGTGCCTGGCAACCAACTGGTATCTCAAGGGGCCTGCAACCGAAACTTTGATAAGACATTGATCTTGCTATTGCTTTTGTCCTTAAATGCCGCCGCAAATTCCGCAGATTCCCTGGACGTGTCAGAGGGGGAATTTATTTTCTGCATCTAGTTCGCCCCAGGGCAAAGAAAGGATGCCCCAGGGCAAAGAAAGGATGCCCCAGGGCAAAGAAAGGATGCCCCAGGGCAAAGAAAGGATGCCCCAGGGCAAAGAAAGGATGCCCCAGGGCAAAGAAAGGATGCCCCAGGGCAAAGAAAGGATGCCCCAGGGCAAAGAAAGGATGCCCCAGGGCAAAGAAAGGATGCCCCAGGGCAAAGAAAGGATGCCCCAGGGCAAAGAAAGGATGCCCCAGGGCAAAGAAAGGATGCCCCAGGGCAAAGAAAGGATGCCCCAGGGCAAAGAAAGGATGCCCCAGGGCAAAGAAAGGATGCCCCAGGGCAAAGAAAGGATGCCCCAGGGCAAAGAAAGGATGCCCCAGGGCAAAGAAAGGATGCCCCAGGGCAAAGAAAGGATGCCCCAGGGCAAAGAAAGGATGCCCCAGGGCAAAGAAAGGATGCCCCAGGGCAAAGAAAGGATGCCCCAGGGCAAAGAAAGGATGCCCCAGGGCAAAGAAAGGATGCCCCAGGGCAAAGAAAGGATGCCCCAGGGCAAAGAAAGGATGCCCCAGGGCAAAGAAAGGATGCCCCAGGGCAAAGAAAGGATGCCCCAGGGCAAAGAAAGGATGCCCCAGGGCAAAGAAAGGATGCCCCAGGGCAAAGAAAGGATGCCCCAGGGCAAAGAAAGGATGCCCCAGGGCAAAGAAAGGATGCCCCAGGGCAAAGAAAGGATGCCCCAGGGCAAAGAAAGGATGCCCCAGGGCAAAGAAAGGATGCCCCAGGGCAAAGAAAGGATGCCCCAGGGCAAAGAAAGGATGCCCCAGGGCAAAGAAAGGATGCCCCAGGGCAAAGAAAGGATGCCCCAGGGCAAAGAAAGGATGCCCCAGGGCAAAGAAAGGATGCCCCAGGGCAAAGAAAGGATGCCCCAGGGCAAAGAAAGGATGCCCCAGGGCAAAGAAAGGATGCCCCAGGGCAAAGAAAGGATGCCCCAGGGCAAAGAAAGGATGCCCCAGGGCAAAGAAAGGATGCCCCAGGGCAAAGAAAGGATGCCCCAGGGCAAAGAAAGGATGCCCCAGGGCAAAGAAAGGATGCCCCAGGGCAAAGAAAGGATGCCCCAGGGCAAAGAAAGGATGCCCCAGGGCAAAGAAAGGATGCCCCAGGGCAAAGAAAGGATGCCCCAGGGCAAAGAAAGGATGCCCCAGGGCAAAGAAAGGATGCCCCAGGGCAAAGAAAGGATGCCCCAGGGCAAAGAAAGGATGCCCCAGGGCAAAGAAAGGATGCCCCAGGGCAAAGAAAGGATGCCCCAGGGCAAAGAAAGGATGCCCCAGGGCAAAGAAAGGATGCCCCAGGGCAAAGAAAGGATGCCCCAGGGCAAAGAAAGGATGCCCCAGGGCAAAGAAAGGATGCCCCAGGGCAAAGAAAGGATGCCCCAGGGCAAAGAAAGGATGCCCCAGGGCAAAGAAAGGATGCCCCAGGGCAAAGAAAGGATGCCCCAGGGCAAAGAAAGGATGCCCCAGGGCAAAGAAAGGATGCCCCAGGGCAAAGAAAGGATGCCCCAGGGCAAAGAAAGGATGCCCCAGGGCAAAGAAAGGATGCCCCAGGGCAAAGAAAGGATGCCCCAGGGCAAAGAAAGGATGCCCCAGGGCAAAGAAAGGATGCCCCAGGGCAAAGAAAGGATGCCCCAGGGCAAAGAAAGGATGCCCCAGGGCAAAGAAAGGATGCCCCAGGGCAAAGAAAGGATGCCCCAGGGCAAAGAAAGGATGCCCCAGGGCAAAGAAAGGATGCCCCAGGGCAAAGAAAGGATGCCCCAGGGCAAAGAAAGGATGCCCCAGGGCAAAGAAAGGATGCCCCAGGGCAAAGAAAGGATGCCCCAGGGCAAAGAAAGGATGCCCCAGGGCAAAGAAAGGATGCCCCAGGGCAAAGAAAGGATGCCCCAGGGCAAAGAAAGGATGCCCCAGGGCAAAGAAAGGATGCCCCAGGGCAAAGAAAGGATGCCCCAGGGCAAAGAAAGGATGCCCCAGGGCAAAGAAAGGATGCCCCAGGGCAAAGAAAGGATGCCCCAGGGCAAAGAAAGGATGCCCCAGGGCAAAGAAAGGATGCCCCAGGGCAAAGAAAGGATGCCCCAGGGCAAAGAAAGGATGCCCCAGGGCAAAGAAAGGATGCCCCAGGGCAAAGAAAGGATGCCCCAGGGCAAAGAAAGGATGCCCCAGGGCAAAGAAAGGATGCCCCAGGGCAAAGAAAGGATGCCCCAGGGCAAAGAAAGGATGCCCCAGGGCAAAGAAAGGATGCCCCAGGGCAAAGAAAGGATGCCCCAGGGCAAAGAAAGGATGCCCCAGGGCAAAGAAAGGATGCCCCAGGGCAAAGAAAGGATGCCCCAGGGCAAAGAAAGGATGCCCCAGGGCAAAGAAAGGATGCCCCAGGGCAAAGAAAGGATGCCCCAGGGCAAAGAAAGGATGCCCCAGGGCAAAGAAAGGATGCCCCAGGGCAAAGAAAGGATGCCCCAGGGCAAAGAAAGGATGCCCCAGGGCAAAGAAAGGATGCCCCAGGGCAAAGAAAGGATGCCCCAGGGCAAAGAAAGGATGCCCCAGGGCAAAGAAAGGATGCCCCAGGGCAAAGAAAGGATGCCCCAGGGCAAAGAAAGGATGCCCCAGGGCAAAGAAAGGATGCCCCAGGGCAAAGAAAGGATGCCCCAGGGCAAAGAAAGGATGCCCCAGGGCAAAGAAAGGATGCCCCAGGGCAAAGAAAGGATGCCCCAGGGCAAAGAAAGGATGCCCCAGGGCAAAGAAAGGATGCCCCAGGGCAAAGAAAGGATGCCCCAGGGCAAAGAAAGGATGCCCCAGGGCAAAGAAAGGATGCCCCAGGGCAAAGAAAGGATGCCCCAGGGCAAAGAAAGGATGCCCCAGGGCAAAGAAAGGATGCCCCAGGGCAAAGAAAGGATGCCCCAGGGCAAAGAAAGGATGCCCCAGGGCAAAGAAAGGATGCCCCAGGGCAAAGAAAGGATGCCCCAGGGCAAAGAAAGGATGCCCCAGGGCAAAGAAAGGATGCCCCAGGGCAAAGAAAGGATGCCCCAGGGCAAAGAAAGGATGCCCCAGGGCAAAGAAAGGATGCCCCAGGGCAAAGAAAGGATGCCCCAGGGCAAAGAAAGGATGCCCCAGGGCAAAGAAAGGATGCCCCAGGGCAAAGAAAGGATGCCCCAGGGCAAAGAAAGGATGCCCCAGGGCAAAGAAAGGATGCCCCAGGGCAAAGAAAGGATGCCCCAGGGCAAAGAAAGGATGCCCCAGGGCAAAGAAAGGATGCCCCAGGGCAAAGAAAGGATGCCCCAGGGCAAAGAAAGGATGCCCCAGGGCAAAGAAAGGATGCCCCAGGGCAAAGAAAGGATGCCCCAGGGCAAAGAAAGGATGCCCCAGGGCAAAGAAAGGATGCCCCAGGGCAAAGAAAGGATGCCCCAGGGCAAAGAAAGGATGCCCCAGGGCAAAGAAAGGATGCCCCAGGGCAAAGAAAGGATGCCCCAGGGCAAAGAAAGGATGCCCCAGGGCAAAGAAAGGATGCCCCAGGGCAAAGAAAGGATGCCCCAGGGCAAAGAAAGGATGCCCCAGGGCAAAGAAAGGATGCCCCAGGGCAAAGAAAGGATGCCCCAGGGCAAAGAAAGGATGCCCCAGGGCAAAGAAAGGATGCCCCAGGGCAAAGAAAGGATGCCCCAGGGCAAAGAAAGGATGCCCCAGGGCAAAGAAAGGATGCCCCAGGGCAAAGAAAGGATGCCCCAGGGCAAAGAAAGGATGCCCCAGGGCAAAGAAAGGATGCCCCAGGGCAAAGAAAGGATGCCCCAGGGCAAAGAAAGGATGCCCCAGGGCAAAGAAAGGATGCCCCAGGGCAAAGAAAGGATGCCCCAGGGCAAAGAAAGGATGCCCCAGGGCAAAGAAAGGATGCCCCAGGGCAAAGAAAGGATGCCCCAGGGCAAAGAAAGGATGCCCCAGGGCAAAGAAAGGATGCCCCAGGGCAAAGAAAGGATGCCCCAGGGCAAAGAAAGGATGCCCCAGGGCAAAGAAAGGATGCCCCAGGGCAAAGAAAGGATGCCCCAGGGCAAAGAAAGGATGCCCCAGGGCAAAGAAAGGATGCCCCAGGGCAAAGAAAGGATGCCCCAGGGCAAAGAAAGGATGCCCCAGGGCAAAGAAAGGATGCCCCAGGGCAAAGAAAGGATGCCCCAGGGCAAAGAAAGGATGCCCCAGGGCAAAGAAAGGATGCCCCAGGGCAAAGAAAGGATGCCCCAGGGCAAAGAAAGGATGCCCCAGGGCAAAGAAAGGATGCCCCAGGGCAAAGAAAGGATGCCCCAGGGCAAAGAAAGGATGCCCCAGGGCAAAGAAAGGATGCCCCAGGGCAAAGAAAGGATGCCCCAGGGCAAAGAAAGGATGCCCCAGGGCAAAGAAAGGATGCCCCAGGGCAAAGAAAGGATGCCCCAGGGCAAAGAAAGGATGCCCCAGGGCAAAGAAAGGATGCCCCAGGGCAAAGAAAGGATGCCCCAGGGCAAAGAAAGGATGCCCCAGGGCAAAGAAAGGATGCCCCAGGGCAAAGAAAGGATGCCCCAGGGCAAAGAAAGGATGCCCCAGGGCAAAGAAAGGATGCCCCAGGGCAAAGAAAGGATGCCCCAGGGCAAAGAAAGGATGCCCCAGGGCAAAGAAAGGATGCCCCAGGGCAAAGAAAGGATGCCCCAGGGCAAAGAAAGGATGCCCCAGGGCAAAGAAAGGATGCCCCAGGGCAAAGAAAGGATGCCCCAGGGCAAAGAAAGGATGCCCCAGGGCAAAGAAAGGATGCCCCAGGGCAAAGAAAGGATGCCCCAGGGCAAAGAAAGGATGCCCCAGGGCAAAGAAAGGATGCCCCAGGGCAAAGAAAGGATGCCCCAGGGCAAAGAAAGGATGCCCCAGGGCAAAGAAAGGATGCCCCAGGGCAAAGAAAGGATGCCCCAGGGCAAAGAAAGGATGCCCCAGGGCAAAGAAAGGATGCCCCAGGGCAAAGAAAGGATGCCCCAGGGCAAAGAAAGGATGCCCCAGGGCAAAGAAAGGATGCCCCAGGGCAAAGAAAGGATGCCCCAGGGCAAAGAAAGGATGCCCCAGGGCAAAGAAAGGATGCCCCAGGGCAAAGAAAGGATGCCCCAGGGCAAAGAAAGGATGCCCCAGGGCAAAGAAAGGATGCCCCAGGGCAAAGAAAGGATGCCCCAGGGCAAAGAAAGGATGCCCCAGGGCAAAGAAAGGATGCCCCAGGGCAAAGAAAGGATGCCCCAGGGCAAAGAAAGGATGCCCCAGGGCAAAGAAAGGATGCCCCAGGGCAAAGAAAGGATGCCCCAGGGCAAAGAAAGGATGCCCCAGGGCAAAGAAAGGATGCCCCAGGGCAAAGAAAGGATGCCCCAGGGCAAAGAAAGGATGCCCCAGGGCAAAGAAAGGATGCCCCAGGGCAAAGAAAGGATGCCCCAGGGCAAAGAAAGGATGCCCCAGGGCAAAGAAAGGATGCCCCAGGGCAAAGAAAGGATGCCCCAGGGCAAAGAAAGGATGCCCCAGGGCAAAGAAAGGATGCCCCAGGGCAAAGAAAGGATGCCCCAGGGCAAAGAAAGGATGCCCCAGGGCAAAGAAAGGATGCCCCAGGGCAAAGAAAGGATGCCCCAGGGCAAAGAAAGGATGCCCCAGGGCAAAGAAAGGATGCCCCAGGGCAAAGAAAGGATGCCCCAGGGCAAAGAAAGGATGCCCCAGGGCAAAGAAAGGATGCCCCAGGGCAAAGAAAGGATGCCCCAGGGCAAAGAAAGGATGCCCCAGGGCAAAGAAAGGATGCCCCAGGGCAAAGAAAGGATGCCCCAGGGCAAAGAAAGGATGCCCCAGGGCAAAGAAAGGATGCCCCAGGGCAAAGAAAGGATGCCCCAGGGCAAAGAAAGGATGCCCCAGGGCAAAGAAAGGATGCCCCAGGGCAAAGAAAGGATGCCCCAGGGCAAAGAAAGGATGCCCCAGGGCAAAGAAAGGATGCCCCAGGGCAAAGAAAGGATGCCCCAGGGCAAAGAAAGGATGCCCCAGGGCAAAGAAAGGATGCCCCAGGGCAAAGAAAGGATGCCCCAGGGCAAAGAAAGGATGCCCCAGGGCAAAGAAAGGATGCCCCAGGGCAAAGAAAGGATGCCCCAGGGCAAAGAAAGGATGCCCCAGGGCAAAGAAAGGATGCCCCAGGGCAAAGAAAGGATGCCCCAGGGCAAAGAAAGGATGCCCCAGGGCAAAGAAAGGATGCCCCAGGGCAAAGAAAGGATGCCCCAGGGCAAAGAAAGGATGCCCCAGGGCAAAGAAAGGATGCCCCAGGGCAAAGAAAGGATGCCCCAGGGCAAAGAAAGGATGCCCCAGGGCAAAGAAAGGATGCCCCAGGGCAAAGAAAGGATGCCCCAGGGCAAAGAAAGGATGCCCCAGGGCAAAGAAAGGATGCCCCAGGGCAAAGAAAGGATGCCCCAGGGCAAAGAAAGGATGCCCCAGGGCAAAGAAAGGATGCCCCAGGGCAAAGAAAGGATGCCCCAGGGCAAAGAAAGGATGCCCCAGGGCAAAGAAAGGATGCCCCAGGGCAAAGAAAGGATGCCCCAGGGCAAAGAAAGGATGCCCCAGGGCAAAGAAAGGATGCCCCAGGGCAAAGAAAGGATGCCCCAGGGCAAAGAAAGGATGCCCCAGGGCAAAGAAAGGATGCCCCAGGGCAAAGAAAGGATGCCCCAGGGCAAAGAAAGGATGCCCCAGGGCAAAGAAAGGATGCCCCAGGGCAAAGAAAGGATGCCCCAGGGCAAAGAAAGGATGCCCCAGGGCAAAGAAAGGATGCCCCAGGGCAAAGAAAGGATGCCCCAGGGCAAAGAAAGGATGCCCCAGGGCAAAGAAAGGATGCCCCAGGGCAAAGAAAGGATGCCCCAGGGCAAAGAAAGGATGCCCCAGGGCAAAGAAAGGATGCCCCAGGGCAAAGAAAGGATGCCCCAGGGCAAAGAAAGGATGCCCCAGGGCAAAGAAAGGATGCCCCAGGGCAAAGAAAGGATGCCCCAGGGCAAAGAAAGGATGCCCCAGGGCAAAGAAAGGATGCCCCAGGGCAAAGAAAGGATGCCCCAGGGCAAAGAAAGGATGCCCCAGGGCAAAGAAAGGATGCCCCAGGGCAAAGAAAGGATGCCCCAGGGCAAAGAAAGGATGCCCCAGGGCAAAGAAAGGATGCCCCAGGGCAAAGAAAGGATGCCCCAGGGCAAAGAAAGGATGCCCCAGGGCAAAGAAAGGATGCCCCAGGGCAAAGAAAGGATGCCCCAGGGCAAAGAAAGGATGCCCCAGGGCAAAGAAAGGATGCCCCAGGGCAAAGAAAGGATGCCCCAGGGCAAAGAAAGGATGCCCCAGGGCAAAGAAAGGATGCCCCAGGGCAAAGAAAGGATGCCCCAGGGCAAAGAAAGGATGCCCCAGGGCAAAGAAAGGATGCCCCAGGGCAAAGAAAGGATGCCCCAGGGCAAAGAAAGGATGCCCCAGGGCAAAGAAAGGATGCCCCAGGGCAAAGAAAGGATGCCCCAGGGCAAAGAAAGGATGCCCCAGGGCAAAGAAAGGATGCCCCAGGGCAAAGAAAGGATGCCCCAGGGCAAAGAAAGGATGCCCCAGGGCAAAGAAAGGATGCCCCAGGGCAAAGAAAGGATGCCCCAGGGCAAAGAAAGGATGCCCCAGGGCAAAGAAAGGATGCCCCAGGGCAAAGAAAGGATGCCCCAGGGCAAAGAAAGGATGCCCCAGGGCAAAGAAAGGATGCCCCAGGGCAAAGAAAGGATGCCCCAGGGCAAAGAAAGGATGCCCCAGGGCAAAGAAAGGATGCCCCAGGGCAAAGAAAGGATGCCCCAGGGCAAAGAAAGGATGCCCCAGGGCAAAGAAAGGATGCCCCAGGGCAAAGAAAGGATGCCCCAGGGCAAAGAAAGGATGCCCCAGGGCAAAGAAAGGATGCCCCAGGGCAAAGAAAGGATGCCCCAGGGCAAAGAAAGGATGCCCCAGGGCAAAGAAAGGATGCCCCAGGGCAAAGAAAGGATGCCCCAGGGCAAAGAAAGGATGCCCCAGGGCAAAGAAAGGATGCCCCAGGGCAAAGAAAGGATGCCCCAGGGCAAAGAAAGGATGCCCCAGGGCAAAGAAAGGATGCCCCAGGGCAAAGAAAGGATGCCCNTGATTGATTGATTGATTGATTACGTCATCCGAACCGGCCCAGCCGCCCCGAAGGCAGCTATGCGGCTTGTATCCTAATCGACGGTCGCCAGCTTCGACCTTATGTACATGAAATTAAAATGTATATCTCTCAAGGTAGGAGAGAAGGTAAAATCTGGTTAGAAGTGTGCCTGCCCGTGCGCATTGCTGCCGCACAGACTGGTGTTGCATCCGCGTGCGATCGGGGACTCAGTGCTCCGCTAAGTTATCCGTATCGACGCTCCAAAATTGCCCAAGGAGCTTGGTTTCCAGCATGTATCTGGCGGCTCGCGCCGCCTGTTTTCCATCAGTGAGCACCTTTTTCAGGTTGGCCGACCATGTGCCTTCGTTCCGCCACACGTTGCGTTCATCTTTAAACCTGGGGCAGGTGAATAAGATGTGTGCAACGGTCTGCTCCCCCCGCCGGCACTGGCACTGGCCGTCCTCAACTTCAGGGACCTTCCTCTGACAGAGGAAGTGCCTTAATCCTATGTGCCCCGTCCTCATTTGCGTTATTATAGATGAGAGCGCTTTGTCTAGATTGGTGTGGATCTCTGTGTTTTTCTTGGTCGGGGTGTTGATGATCTGGAAGAGTGCGCGGCCTCTTGTGTCTTGGTGCCAGTTTCGTTCCCACTGTTCATAGGCTCGTGTTTTCAGCTTTCTCTTGAGTGCAGACATGGGTTGTCTCAGGCCCTCCAATCTTGGGGCTGTAAAGTCCGTGTCTATTTGGACGTTTCGTCCTCGGGTATTCCGCGTGAGTCTCCATCCTGTGGCTTCCTTCGCAGCCTTGTCTGCTAGTTCATTGCCTTCGATCCCTTGATGTGCCGGGATCCAGTGTATGGCTACATGGACGCCCCGACTCCGGAGTTTATCCCATTCCTGGATGATCGAGCTGATGATCTGCTGTCCCGTGGTGTGTGGCCCGTCTATCGCTTGAATGGCGGCCTGACTGTCCGAGAAAATCGTCACCTTCTGGTTGTCGAGGAATTGGGCCATCTCCAGCGCCATCTGGATTCCCACAAGCTCTGCCATGAAGACGTTTGCCTCGGTCTTTCGTCCTAGGAACGCTTGCTGGGTTTTCCTGGGATTGTGTTGGATAATTGCCACTCCCACTTTCTCGTTGATTGCACTCCCGTCGGTGTAGAAGACGAGACTGTAGTTTCTCTCCAGGATCCGATCGTGTGTGTTTGTTGCCCTTTCCATACTATCCTCTATCCAGGTGTTCGGGGCTTCCCACCAAGTCGGGGTGAGAAAAGGCTGTTTTTGTTCCAAGCTGTGGATGGCTTCTGGCCCGAGTATTGTTTCGCAGCGGTGTTTGTGTCTTTCGAGTGGTCCCCAGCGGTTGTGAAGGTCCTTCCAATCATTCTGGTAGCCCTTCCATCGTCCTTGGGTCTGGATCTGTTGTAGGGTCTGGTGTAGGGGTGATGCTCGGATTAGGAGGTATGTCTCGGCGGTGATTTTGTCCAGGTGCAGTTGGAGGGGCAGCAAATATGCTTCGACGTCTAGTGCCGGCCCTGAGACCGTTCGGTATGCTCCAGTAATAATCCTGGCCGCCTTTCTCTGGACTGCCTCTAGCTTGCGTATGGCTCTTCGGCGGTGTTGTACCCCCGCGCTCATCGGGGCATACCAGATTGACGCAGCGTACGTGATCTGGGGGAGGATCGTTGCTTGGTATATCTGGCGCAGTCCTTTATAGCTGGTACCCCAGGTTGATCCTGCCAGGCTGCCGAGGGCTCCCAGGGATCTTGTTGTCTTGGCTTCGATACATTCAATGTGACTGTCCCAACTGAGTTTGCTGTCTAGGATGAGTCCGAGAATTCGGCACTTAGTCACTGGCTTCACCTTTTGGCCGTCCAGCTGGACAGGGCTGTCCATGTTTATGTTCTTCATGTATGCGCTGGGTAGGTGGATGAGGCTGAATTTGGAGGGGTTGAACTTGGACGCATGCTTTGTCTCCCATGCTTTGCACTTTTCGTAGGTGGCCTCGAGGTTTCTGCAGTTTTCCTCAGTCGTGGCTCCCCAGGTGATGATGTTCCCATCATCTACCCAGCCCACCGCTTCTGCGTTAAGATTTGGGTCTTGGCAGTCTTCGATAAGGTCGGCGTTGAAGAAGAGGTATAGCATCAGTGACAGCGGTGATCCTTGGGGGATACTNGCCCCAGGGCAAAGAAAGGATGCCCCAGGGCAAAGAAAGGATGCCCCAGGGCAAAGAAAGGATGCCCCAGGGCAGTGCCTGCCCTGGGGCATCCTTTCTTTGCTATGGCCGCTAAGCGCCCATTATCCCAAAGCGCCTAATTTGACCCAGGTGTGATATTTTTTTATTTTTGACATTGTGAATGTCCGACGGTTAAAAATCGGGGGCAAAGAGGGCGGGCGTCTCGGAGTCAGTGAGATAACGGGGTCGCGACCAGGTGAGTGTAGAGTATGGGGAGGAGTTAGGAGGGGAGATGTAGGACAGCAAGGACGAACTTATACAGTCAGAGGGGCTGGCGAACGGTGATGATGAACCAGGCGAAGCAGTACTCCCGCCACAAAGGCCTCTTACAACACTTCCGAGCCGAGCATTTCGATGATCGTCACTGTAACTACTACAACGAGTCGATGGGCAACAAGATGTATTGGCGAAGACACAACGTAGACAAGCATCACTAGAACTCAGATACCTTGGGACGACGCTCATGATCTTTGAGTACATTAGGGACAATATTCATATCCAGGAGCATATTTACATTAGATAAACCGTAGAGAAGTTACTGTAAATGGTGCATCCAAGTGCGACCGTAGAAATGAAATCCACATTCAATAACGTCTAGTTCTAAGACCATATACATACTTTACGTAAGGGGACAAAGTCTCATGTCATGTTTGAACGGTTATTTAGTGCAAACGAGAGAGGGTTATGTAAATTGACCTTGCGAAGTCAGCCAGAGTCTTGATATGACATACCTCAAAGCTATTTAGGTGACGATAATGCTCCCCTTAGATCAGGGTCGAGAAAGCCCATAGTCTGTCTACCATGCCTCGGAAATCGTCTTGGGTGAAAAAGCGTCGCTCTGAAACCGCAAAGGCGGCATCACAGCAGAAAAATAGACGGAAGAACACTATCTTCAAAAGAGCGGCAGAATATAGCCTGGAATGCAAGGCTGATATACTGGTTGCTATCCGGATTAGAAAGACTGGTGAGATCTATATCTTTGATTCTTCTACTGAAGGAAGATGGCTTCGGACGTTAAGAAGATTAGTAGGTGGCACTTAAAGTTTGGTAGCTCACTTAATAACCTCGCTGACGTCACAGGATGAATGCTACCCTTGTCCAATCGTTGTGGCTCTGGAGGATATCTTCCTGGAATCTAAATAGAGAGTGGGTTGAGGGAACATGTAATTCTGTCCTAAACGGCCAAATTATCTGAATGAATCTTGCACGGCAATGCTTTCCTGTGCTCTGGCGTGATATACCTGGCCGTGGGGACTACTTCCTTCTTAGGCCCTCTCGAATAATATTGAGAGCTCTAAAGGAGGTTAGCCCTCCTAAACCCGTAAAGCAAAGGAAGCTGCTTAGACTAAGATGACTTATCTGGTCGCGCAATGATCGCGCGATCAACTAGTTTCGCGTGGTCTGGACCTTGAGATAATCGCACCTTTCTATAGCCTTGGCGTAGGCACACGGAGGTACTGTAGGCTTACCCCAGCACAGTGTTTCGAGGCGGCCATTGAGGATGACCTCAATACGATCTTTATGCACTTAGGGGGAGAGCTCCCGATGGATGAAGACACAATGAGGTCGATCGAACGAGAGGTGGAATTATAAACCAGTAATACCGTTCTCCTTATGACATCCGAGGACCTATGAGCGCCTCTCAAGAATAGATTAATGGATCAGAACTCTGCTAGGTCTGATTTAGCAATATGTGGCCCATCTCGAGTCGTTCTTGGAAACATGAACCATATCATCCTGAGGGCGCCCTCCCAGAGCAGTTTACTAACGGAGAGGCTTTTCCTATGTGCTGATCCAGAATATGTAGACTGTCTCGTGTACGGGCTCATAAGCAGATCCTTATAGAAATACATTCATAGTTATACCATCCTATGAATTAAGCAGACTTAGAAAGCGTGACTTAGAAGTGTTCTCCTGAAACGGTGAGGGTCATGAGAGGTTCCTCTTGTGAGGAAACCCGCCACGTGAGGAGCTCCATAAAAAAAGCTAGATAAGAGGTGGTACGAAATGTGAAAGAGTTCATGATAAGGTATGCCTTCGAAGACACTCATCTCAAACCTGGTTTGATCACAAGACTTGCCAATCTATTTCTTGGTCCTAGTCCGTCGACCATCACGGTAGACTACATACTCGAGAATGTGGAACTCTGGTTTGTAACATCGGAAAGAGTACTGCGGATTTCTAATCTGGGCGTCATTAATGAAACCTTAGCGCCGCAGTGGTTGATGAGAAGCACGCAACATCGTCCTGCTGAATTACATGCGATCGAACAAGCCGCGTCGCCCCTCAAGGCAACCATGCGGTCTCTCGGATCGTCCCTTATCCCAGCATTCCCTTGCAGGCTCCAGCAACCAGTCTCCACGCCCAGCATGATGCTCCATCATTTGACGGCAGTGATGCATCTTGCGCCCCTCAAGCCCTCGCTGCCCAGTTCCAAAGTCGCCATTCCGTGTGTCCCCCACTACGTTCGCTTGGAAACGGACGACTGAAACGAGCCTGCATCAAGTGCAGAGAGCAGAAAACAACAAGCAACGTCATCATATTTTTGTGTGCAGAACGTGCCTATGACCCCAAAATATTATGCTCTCGACCAAACAATCGTCTGCCCACATTGTTACGGCTCTGCATGTCTACAGACCATTCCAAGGTAATTGAGTCTTACAAAAGCCCCTTCGCGTTAGAATTCCACCTCGCGCGCGATCGACCTGATCCTGTCTTCATCCATCTCAGTACTTTGCTGCGACCCTGTCGACCCCAGATAACCAAAAAAAGATCCTTTGCTTAATTAATCCCACCGTGTCATTATTCGCCGCGCGCTCTCCCTCGGAATTCGTGCCACCCTTGATTATTGCAGAATGGTGCTCGCCTGTTTCCGCTTGTTCCGCCTGCGACGTGTTGGACCGCCACGCCTTTGACGCGAGTCCTCCCATTGACACCCGTCCTCCCATTGACGCCTGTCTTTCCTTTGCAGCGATAAATTCTCTTTTAAATAATAGTCTCCCCGAATGAAATTCCGCTACAGTCACTTCTCAACTAGTTCGCCGTCCATCTTCCCAGGCTCAAATAGATAATCCATGCTGTCCTGCAAGAATTGCCCTCTCCCACCCATTCTTGCTTTCTCGAGTTTATTTACACCAACAGGGTACCGTAACATACAAACCGTAACCACCATGCTCATGATTTGACGACTTTCACCCTGCGATGGGACCACTGATGAACGCAGGACTAGCGCAAGGATCACCACTCTCCCCGACTTGGTTGCTCTCAAAACTGATAAGGCGAGTCGAGGTAGCGGAATGTGGTGGATGAAACCCTCCATGAGTGGAGACGGTTCCAGAACCTTTGGGAGCGGTTGCCTAGAAAAATATAGATGTCGGGAGCCGTGAGCAGCTGACCTCAGCATAACAAGCTGGGCACGGCATCAAAAGGCGTATTGGAAAGAATAACTATGTGGAAACTGTCGTGCTGCAGTCGAAGTTTGGACTTGGCATATGTATAAGGAACAGCCGCCCAAACTCTCCATTGCTCATGGTTGGAAAGTACTGCACTGTGATCGGTTCTTTTTTGGAGCTCGGAATGTGTCGATATCCTACAAAATCATACTAATCGAGCAATACTGTGGCCCGGCAGTGCACGTCGACGGTAACTTGTTTGAAGTTGTATCTGGCCATGCGGTAACCACGACACTTACTAGGGCCACGACCCTCACTAGGGCGGCGGCACTGGCTAGAGTTCCTGTGTGTTCGACACAACAGATTTCAGAGAAACCCAGCGTTTGAGAGAAATGGAAAAGTGTGTTTTTCTTGAAGCCTTAGAATGCCATTCAAGCCAAAATCGGGGTTGGCAAAGAACTACTCCTGTCATCAAATGTGTTCAACATCCGTTGGAAGCAATTGGGTTCATCAAATCACAGGCAGAGCTGGGAAGATCTTAACACCTCTCAAAAAAGCGCAAGTCTTGAATTAAAATATTGGCTGAACACTTGAACAGCAAGAACGGCTTACATGATGGCTTTTCAGCGACTGACTCATTGGTCCCACTCCTTCAGGGTCAAAGCCATCGCCCACTTTCTGGTCACTGGACTCCCACCTTGAGGTGGGAGAAAGTTGGGCAACTAATTTCTCCCTGTCTGCAAGGCCCTCTCCGCTACTTTTGGTGGGGTAATGGATCACGCTGAAGAGTTAGTTATCTTGGGGTTCAACGGGTTCAACGTTGCTGACTTACTGCTTGCTTTCGCTCGTTGTTCTTGCGGCTCCCCTAGTTATGTACTCTGTATGTATATTTTGTGATTCTAAACGAAATTAAAATCTTCTGGAGGGAAAAATATCAACGGAAGTTATCGATTCATAGGCAGCAATTTGCTTCAGTAGTGTTCATTGAAATGGTGGGAGGCCTAGTCCGCATTTGGCTGCCTCACTTAGTCATTATTCCTGTCTTAGACGGACCAATAGGCCACCAGCCCTTTCCATTGGCGCTCGTCTCTTAGCCTCTTAGGTGAGCATTGATGCCTATTCAGGGGGCGAGCAAGCCAACCCGTTCTGTCAGCGTCAGCCTCTGTTCACTCCATCCCAGAAGAGTCGGTCAACACCAAGGTACACTGTCTGGACACCCCTAGCTGCAGCTGCATGAAACGGATACGAAAAGATCACCAAGACCCTGATAGCCACATGTCAAGTTAACATCAATACAAGAGAGAGTTGGGCAGTTAATTTCCCCGTCTGCAAGAATTGCCCTCTCCCATTCTTGCCTTCTCAAGAATACCGTATCAACATACTCGAGGGTTGAACAGTGAAATGCCGACGCTAGTGTGAGGAGCCGGGGGCACCCACCTCTTCACTCTACTCTCTTCACAAGACTACGTACTCCTTCCGCGGCAAAAAAGACCCATTCATCAGCAGGATGAACATCGAGCGGTTAATTAAACTGTCTGGCGATTCCTCAATCTAAATCAGGAGAGCTTGGCAGTGAGCAGCTTGATGTCGAGTGCTTCTGATTGATGATTGATTGATTGATTGATTACGTCATCCGAACCGGCCCAGCCGCCCCGAAGGCAGCTATGCGGCTTGTATCCTAATCGACGGTCGCCAGCTTCGACCTTATGTACATGAAATTAAAATGTATATCTCTCAAGGTAGGAGAGAAGGTAAAATCTGGTTAGAAGTGTGCCTGCCCGTGCGCATTGCTGCCGCACAGACTGGTGTTGCATCCGCGTGCGATCGGGGACTCAGTGCTCCGCTAAGTTATCCGTATCGACGCTCCGAAATTGCCCAAGGAGCTTGGTTTCCAGCATGTATCTGGCGGCTCGCGCCGCCTGTTTTCCATCAGTGAGCACCTTTTTCAGGTTGGCCGACCATGTGCCTTCGTTCCGCCACACGTTGCGTTCATCTTTAAACCTGGGGCAGGTGAATAAGATGTGTGCAACGGTCTGCTCCCCCCGCCGGCACTGGCACTGGCCGTCCTCAACTTCAGGGACCTTCCTCTGACAGAGGAAGTGCCTTAATCCTATGTGCCCCGTCCTCATTTGCGTTATTATAGATGAGAGCGCTTTGTCTAGATTGGTGTGGATCTCTGTGTTTTTCTTGGTCGGGGTGTTGATGATCTGGAAGAGTGCGCGGCCTCTTGTGTCTTGGTGCCAGTTTCGTTCCCACTGTTCATAGGCTCGTGTTTTCAGCTTTCTCTTGAGTGCAGACATGGGTTGTCTCAGGCCCTCCAATCTTGGGGCTGTAAAGTCCGTGTCTATTTGGACGTTTCGTCCTCGGGTATTCCGCGTGAGTCTCCATCCTGTGGCTTCCTTCGCAGCCTTGTCTGCTAGTTCATTGCCTTCGATCCCTTGATGTGCCGGGATCCAGTGTATGGCTACATGGACGCCCCGACTCCGGAGTTTATCCCATTCCTGGATGATCGAGCTGATGATCTGCTGTCCCGTGGTGTGTGGCCCGTCTATCGCTTGAATGGCGGCCTGACTGTCCGAGAAAATCGTCACCTTCTGGTTGTCGAGGAATTGGGCCATCTCCAGCGCCATCTGGATTCCCACAAGCTCTGCCATGAAGACGTTTGCCTCGGTCTTTCGTCCTAGGAACGCTTGCTGGGTTTTCCTGGGATTGTGTTGGATTGTTGCCGCTCCCACTTTCTCGTTGATTGCACTCCCGTCGGTGTAGAAGACGAGACTGTTGTTTCTCTCCAGGATCCGATCGTGTGTGTTTGTTGCCCTTTCCATACTATCCTCTATCCAGGTGTTCGGGGCTTCCCACCAAGTCGGGGTGAGAAAAGGCTGTTTTTGTTCCAAGCTGTGGATGGCTTCTGGCCCGAGTATTGTTTCGCAGCGGTGTTTGTGTCTTTCGAGTGGTCCCCAGCGGTTGTGAAGGTCCTTCCAATCATTCTGGTAGCCCTTCCATCGTCCTTGGGTCTGGATCTGTTGTAGGGTCTGGTGTAGGGGTGATGCTCGGATTTGGAGGTATGTCTCGGCGGTGATTTTGTCCAGGTGCAGTTGGAGGGGCAGCAAATATGCTTCGACGTCTAGTGCCGGCCCTGAGACCGTTCGGTATGCTCCAGTAATAATCCTGGCCGCCTTTCTCTGGACTGCCTCTAGCTTGCGTATGGCTCTTCGGCGGTGTTGTACCCCCGCGCTCATCGGGGCATACCAGATTGACGCAGCGTACGTGATCTGGGGGAGGATCGTTGCTTGGTATATCTGGCGCAGTCCTTTATAGCTGGTACCCCAGGTTGATCCTGCCAGGCTGCCGAGGGCTCCCAGGGATCTTGTTGTCTTGGCTTCGATACATTCAATGTGACTGTCCCAACTGAGTTTGCTGTCTAGGATGAGTCCGAGAATTCGGCACTTAGTCACTGGCTTCACCTTTTGGCCGTCCAGCTGGACCGGGCTGTCCATGTTTATGTTCTTCATGTATGCGCTGGGTAGGTGGATGAGGCTGAATTTGGAGGGGTTGAACTTGGACGCATGCTTTGTCTCCCATGCTTTGCACTTTTCGTAGGTGGCCTCGAGGTTTCTGCAGTTTTCCTCAGTCGTGGCTCCCCAGGTGATGATGTTCCCATCATCTACCCAGCCCACCGCTTCTGCGTTAAGATTTGGGTCTTGGCAGTCTTCGATAAGGTCGGCGTTGAAGAAGAGGTATAGCATCAGTGACAGCGGTGATCCTTGGGGGATACTGGTTTCCACGCTCATAAGCTCCGACTTTCCTTCAGGGAGTCGTATCGTGGTTCTGCGGTTTTGGAGGAAACTCGCAACCCATCCGGCGACCCGCCAGTCTATCTTTCGTTTCCTCAGGTTATGGATCAATCTAAGGTGGGAGACATTGTCGAAGGCCCCAGATACGTCTAGGGAGAGGATCGAGACCACTTTTCTAACCGCCTTTCCGTTGTGCTCTAGGTTTATTTTCTCCCGTAGCCAGTGTAAGGCGTGGTCGGTCGAAACGCCTTTTCTTCCCCCCATGTGGGTTGTGGGTAGTAAAGAGTGTCTTTCCACTATTTCCGAGAACCTTCTCGCGATCATCTTCTCTAAAACCTTTCCCAGCGTGTTCAGGAGCGCCACCGGCCGGTAAGACTTGACCTGGGTGTAGTCGTCTTTTCCTGGTTTGCGCAGAGCTACCGTTTCGGCGATCCTGAAATGTTCTGGGCAGTAGCTTTTTGTGATACACGCGTTGAAGAGCGGAGTGAGGATAGGTGTGAGGATATTCCGAAGGGCTTTCAGTATGAAGTTCGGTATCCCGTCTGGGCCTGGGGCTTTGCGCGTTGCTACCATTGAGAGTGCTGTTTTCACCTCCCTTTCCGTGAACGGTGGCCACTCAACAGGGTCGGGGTAGGCGTAGTCCTCTAGGTCTGAGAGGTCTGCATCTTTCGTGCGGGGGAAGAAGATTTCCCTCAGGAGCTGGATCTTGTCTTGGGTTTCGGTTTTTATTGGTCCCTGTCCATCCCTCAGGGGGGGAGTGAAGGACTGTCGTTGCTCTCTGCTCTTGGCCCATTTGGCTAGTTTCCAGAGGCCCTGTATTGAGCCGGTGGCTTCCTGAATTCTTTCTCGATGATTTCTCCTCAGCAGCTTTTTTATCAGGCGTCCTTTGAGGTTCCGTGCAGCGGTGTATTCTTCCCAGGCCTTTTGCGTTCGGATTTTCTGGTACTTTCGCCTCAGCCGACGCGCTCGCATCTGGGCTTCCTTTATTTCCGGAGTCCATCCGGGAATGGATCTTGGGCATACTCTCGATTCGGGGCAGTGGCGGTCGATCGCGGTATTGATGGTTCTAATTATGTGGTTAACTTGCTCATCAATATCTGCCTGGCTGTCTGTTTCCTTGTGGACTTGGAGGTTCTTCTCTACTTCCTCGAGGAAGGCCTTCTCCTCCAATTGGTGCCACAACCGTCTCTTGGGCTCCGGGTGTTTAGTGAGGGTGACATTTAGGAGTGTTGTGATAGGGAGATGATCGGAGTCATGGTCCAGCTCTTTCCCCGACAGACCGCAGCTGACGACGCAGTCTGAGAGTAGACGAGTTCCGAAGACCAGGTCGATCGTACTCGGTTCGCCCCGTTCTTGTCGGGTCTTGGTGCCTACCGGCAACAGTAGTTCCAGGTGGTGGTCCGTGATTAGGTCTAGTAAATCCTCGGCTTCGTCGGATGTCCTCCGGGCCTGTAGTCCTCCCCACATCGGGTGGTGTAGGTTGAAGTCTCCCAAAACCAGGTGTTCTCCGTCCTTGTCCGTCTCCAGTGCTTTCCGTAGGTCTGGCAGTGTGCTGTCTCGTTCCTCGCCCGTATGATCAATAGGATTGTATAAGTTGTGGACGTGTATTGTCCGGTTGACCTCATCTTCTTGAATCTGGAGATGTAGCGTGCTCAGGTCGGGCGTGTGGTGCGTATATGACCATGCTCCTCTGAGCCGCGAGCTAATGAAGAAGCATACCCGTGTTTTCAATTCTATGTTGTATACCAGGTCAAATCGGTCCTTGACTGGGTGATATGTGGTGCGCTGAAACGGGTTTGCCCAAGGCTCTTGTAAGGCGATAACATCGTATTGCCAGACCTCCTCATCAGCGAGGAGAGGGGCCATGACTTGATCGCGAGATTTGTTGACATTGTACTGTAGGATCGCTAGGGTGGTTCTATTCATCGAATGAAATGATTGACATGATCGAGTCCTGGGTTGCTATGGGTTCTTCTGCCTCTAATGCTCGTCTTTTGTTACGGGCTGTATCTTGGTTCCCTGCCACTAGGAGTGTATTCCGGTCCAGCTCCTGTAGAACTCTTCTTGTGGTGTTGCTGTGTCCTTGGCTCGTATTGGTCCGTAGGTCCTTTCTTGGGGATCTTCCCCTTCTCTGACTTCCCGTTGCGCTGAGTATCGGTGGCTCTCCAGGTGCTCTGCGGTTTCCGTTCTCCTTCCTGGTGTGCGTTGTCTCGTTGGCGTGGGTTGGTTTCCCGGTGAAGTTGCCCCATCGGAGCGTGGCTTCCTTGTGGGTTCGTGGCATGTTCCTCCTCCGTTCTTCAACTCTTGCGAATTCTTCCTTCCTGTATTGGCATTGGATGCTCCATGAAGGGTGATTGTTGAAGCAGTTGGGGCATTTCGGCTCTGAGCCGGGCCTGTCCCTTTCCGGGCACCCTTTGGTGCTGTGCGGCTCCGCACAGTATCCGCAGTTTTCTTGAGCTTTGCAGTGAGTCCCTATATGTCCATACTTTTGGCACTTGAAGCATTGTTTGACCTTGCAGGTCCGGTCGTAAAACTCGCAGGCATAGATTTGCGCACCGAATACGATCCCGTTCAGAATTGCATGGTCCGCGTCTTCTTCCCGTTCAAACTCCAGTACCATGGTGGACGCTCGCTTCTCTCCCAGGCTGCGCTTCAGCCAGCCCGAGTAGACCACCCTCGCTTTCTCCAGGGAAGGGTTGTTCCACTGGATCTTTTCCTCAATTTCCATCCTGTTGTGTGCCTCCATCTGTGTGCTGACCCCGTGGACCAGGATGCCGAAGGACGGCACCCTCACCACTGCCTTTTCTCCTAGCGTCTGCTGCCATTGCTCTCGGTGTGCAATGAGTTGTTCCGTGCTCCGTTGGTCTTGGGTGAAGAGGGTCAGGTCACCGCTGGGATGTCGTTTCACTGCGATAATCTGGGTTTTCTGTAGGGCTGGATCCTGGTGACTTTTTAGCATGTTGTTGACCTTTTCTTTTACGTCTTCGGCGGTTGCTCGACGGCTTGTTTGCTCCGGATTCGTTTCGTTCAGCTTCACGAGGATCTCTCGGGGTCCACTCGAGGGTCGGGTCTGTGTGGTAGGTTTCAGTACGTATGGGTCTTTCACAATTTGCGCATAGGTGGGGGCTGGTGCTTTACCAACTGGGGCTGCGAGGATGTTCTTGATTTCCGTGATCTCTTTGCTGAGGATTTCCTGGGCGCGAGCCGTCGCGTGCACTTCCGTGGCCAGCTGGCTGGTGGTAGGGAGGTCCTGGGTTTTCTCAAGGTAGGTGTTGAAGCTCCTGAGGAGCGGTTCGATCATATTCCAGTTTGGTGCTCGATTCTTGCCTAGCGGGTTGACTCGGTATTCCATCAAGGCGCGTATGTCTGCTTCAATTTGGATCGCGTGGTCGCGTATGGTGGGTGGCTGGAGGCCCAGCTGTGGCGCAATGTGGCTTCCCGACATGCTTTCTTGGTACTGGGCGATACCTTGAGAGCTGACGAGTAACCTGGGTCACAGTCTGAACCAAATAAGTCAGTGGTTGTGGAGAAATTTCAAAAATTAGGTATCGACAGTAGGTGGTTGTTTTGCCTTGGCCCCGTCACCCACGGAATTGCTGACTAATGTTCGAAGGTCCGCGTGCCACTGCATGCTGCGAATTACGAGTGAGGTTATCTCCACCATCCCCTTTGCTCCATCATGCATCTATTGCCCTCTCGCATTCCCACAATCACATCCAGTCGAACATTTAGAATAATCTAATGCGAATCAAGTTCCTTTGATACTCCAAATCTGCGTGTCCGCGGCGGAAATTCCATCCCAAACCATACACCGGAGGCATGCCCCGCCCGAAACGAAAAACCAAGGCATGTTCTGGACTAGGTTTTGATTGTCTGAGCTTCTCCAATAACATGTATCAAGGCCGAAGACCTCATTCGGGTCCGAAATAATCAACGCAAATCGCGAGAGCGGAGGAAGCAACATGTTGCGGAGTTGGAGCAGAAGGTAAAGCAGTTGGAGTCAGCAGTAGCAGCGACTAAAGTACCTATGCCGAGCATGAGCCTAGCCAAGGAGAATTGCATACTTAAATCCCTGCTAGAGTCGATTGGGTTTGACAGCTTATCGCTCGAGGGGTATCTACGGGGCGCTCCTTTCGATGGACTGCAGGTGCCGTTCAAATCCGATTTCATCGCACCCGCGGGTCCTGTAACTGATGTGGGGTTTGGGGGGTTGGAGCTTGGGTTGATGCCTGTACGCGCTCGAGGTACCCTTCTTAAGATAGTGGCTAACCTATGTTCGTTAGACTGATCAACTCGATGCTCTCGCTACAGGAGAACCAATTTCTAGTACCCAGAATATAGGCCTCGTTAGCCCCGATGCCTCGGATCTCTCGTACTCTGCCCCGACATTAGGGGCGAATGAGATCTCACTGGACATACTTAATAGTCAGCCTCCAATATGGGACACTGAATTATTAATGACCGAAGACCCAGCCGGTATACCGCACGTGGTAGATGGAGAAATCTCGCGGCCAGCAAACTCTGTCAATGGCGAGACTACATTATGCAGTGTTGCATTCCACCTTATTATCCAGTGCAACCGCATGGGCAAGGATGTGCTCGAGCTCGAGACGAAGCTGCGGTATGGGTACAGAATGCCCGCTGTTCCCGGCGAAGGTTGTCGGGTAGATAATGGGACTCTTTTGGCGGCGCTTGTTGAGCTGGTTAGTGAACCTGGAATAGGTCGGTGCTGGGATCAACGTGGTTGATTAATGATATTTTTCTTGTTTCCTTTTCCTTTCTTTTCTTTGTGTTTTATCTTACTTCTCTCGTATCACGTCGAGTTGAACATGGTTGACAGCCTGGAAGCAATGCTGTATCTGGTATGTCACCATTTGACAAAGGTAGATAGAGCGGGATGTCACTATTTACACGTGGGGAAGTCTTGGCCATGTCACTCACGCGTTATTTAAGCAGCCAGGCTCCGCTAAGAAGTTCCAGATAAATCCTGAAGCAGCCTGCTCATATTTCTTTCCCCTGCTGCTGTGTAATTTTTTTTATCTGCTTCAAAATGCCAACGCTGTTAGACGGGAGATATTTGGACGTGGTCATCGTCGGCGCAGGACTCGGAGGTAACTGCAATTCCTTATCAATATTCGGCAAGCTGGATAGTATGATAATAAGATCATTGCTCAGGGATATGTGCTGCGGTCAACCTGCAGAAACAGTATCCGCACGCAACGTTCGGCGTGTTCGAGAAACATCACCGGATAGGGGGCACCTGGGCGAAGAATACATACCCAGGATTACGGTGCGATATACCTTCAAAGGTATGTCTGTCAAACTCACCGGTTGATCCGAACTGGTATCCCTGTCATTGTGTGCTACTTAATTCTCTGGAGATGGAGGTTTCCGACGTTGGTATACTAACTACAACGCCGGCTTTGCAGCTCTACTCATACTCCTTCGCGCCTAATCCTGACTGGTCGTCCACATATGCCTCGCAGCCCGAGATCCTCGCCTATATTGAGCGTGTAGCCACCAGGCACCGTATTCCAGAGCGCATACACCTGCAGCAGGAATGCCTTTCCGCCTGCTGGCGGGAGGACGATTATATATGGGAGGTTCATTTCAAAGACTGTGCGTCGGGAACTCTCTACACGACAGAATGTCGGGTTCTCATCACGTCAATTGGCTTTCTTGATATCCCACGCGGGCCCGATGGTATTATCGGGTCTGCAGAATTCCAGGGAAGCGTCTTCCACAGCGCATCCTGGGACCACAATGTCGATTTTGAGGGACGAAATGTTGTCGTGATCGGCAACGGATGCTCTGCAAACCAGTTTATTCCGTGGCTACTCAAGCACACGGGGTTGTCGAAGTTGACACAGGTAGTCCGCAGCGCACACTGGATTGCTCCGAAGACAGATCGCATTATTGGACCAAAAGAGAAATGGTACGTTTGCGCATAGCCACTCCCTCTCACCTCCATTCCTGCTGCGTTCCTTACCATAACGATTTTTTGTTACAGGCTTTTAAGCCACATCCCCTGGCTTCTAAAAACCCGTCGCTGGCTGCTTGCGGCAAAATTTGACCTTGCCTTTGCGGCTTTTCGCAAGACCATACTTGGCCGGTTCCTGCGCACCCATCTGGAAGCGAGCTTTAAACGGTACATGCAGCGAGCCGCACCTGCTAAGTACCACTCACTCCTGATCCCTGCTTTTACCTTTGGCGCCAAACGTCCTGTGTTAGACCATGGGTACCTGGGGATCCTACACGATTCCCGAGTGGATTTAAGGCTGTCAGAAAGCATTCGGGTGTCGGGCCCATACTCATTAGCAACGGATGATGGACAGGAAATACCTGCAGAGATCCTGATTCTCGCAAACGGCTTTAGAACGCAGAGCCTAATCACGCCAATGAAGATACAAGGGCGAGATGGGTCCCTTATATCGGATGCCTGGCACAAGGATGGCAGGTATCCGTCTGCGTATATGGGGTATGTAGACGGAATAATTCCTGACATCTTACTGGCTTATAGGATATCATATGGGCCCAGGAGTCGTCCCTTCCTAACCTGGGTCTGATGTGGCTTTCGCTAACAGCTTGCAGGGTAACAGTTCCCTCCTTTCCAAATTTCTTTATGATAACGGGGCCAAATACACTCCCCTCGGGCCACTCCACACTATTCGGGATCGAATGTTCAGTCGAGTATATTATGCGCGTGCTTCAACCGCTATTTTCGCACGATAAACGCGGTGGACGCAGATGGATCGATGTACGCGCCGCGGCGCATGAGGCGTATAATACCAACATCCAGCACAGACTGGATGGGTTGATTTACTCAGCTGATGTGCGCAATTGGTACGTTGATGCGCGAACAGGGAGGAATACGCTTGTGTGGCCAGGAACGCAGACTGAGTTTTGGCTTACACGGTGTGTCTGGCCTGTGAGGTGGGAGGACTATGCTGTCGGGTATTGAACTAAAGCTATAACTGTTTCTCTCTGTATCTTATCTGTGGGGTTCTAGAGACTACGAATGAGATCACTGACTTGGATATTGGCGCGTGGGCTAGTACGTAGCTGCTCCTTATCTTGGTTTGACTACGATTGACCAATTGCCCGGGTTCTTTCCAGACCTATGCTGTCAAGGGCTAAGCCCTTTGTCCGGGACTACTCTAAGGCAGAAATATATAAGGGGGAATGCTGTATCTGTGAACTTCGCCCGTATCGTGAGGTGCCGAGGTAGTCTAGTTTCTAGAGTTTTCCAAACCGACAGCAAAGTTGAGCTGAGACAATCGCCGCTTTATGATTGCTGTATTCATCATCATTCTAGTAGCTGAAAAATATCCATGTTCCTCACCATACAATCAGAACTCGACTGACATCCTAGCTCCCAGCGCACATCCCGCGTATCGGAGTAGCTGCGCATAGACTCGATAATCCTGGCTGCCGTTTCGCATGGAGTAGATTGCCCTGAGCTCTGGTTTGCACAGAGTGGCGGTAATTCGGGAATAGTATGAATGAGAGAGTGAATTGGAACCAGCTGCTCCTTGACGGCTACCTGCGAATCAAACTGGGATGAAGTCTTTCCAGAAGCCACCATCCCTAGCGTCCGATCTCCGCGCTCGTGGTTCGATGAAATGGATTGCGTAGAACTCTCGGCGGTTGCACTTGGACTTGAGAATTCCACCACATGTGGCCGCGACTTTAGTCCGGCTCTTGACTGAAGTATAGGAGGCAAGTCCTTTCTGTGTGCTGTCAAATACTGCTGGATATCCTGATCGGGAACTCCATGCAAGCGGAGCAGCGACCGGAGGAGAGTATTCTCCACTGCCACCATTCGTCCCGCAGCCTGAACTTCTTGTGTCGCCCGAACACCTGAAGCCTCGAACGTGCGTAATCTTTGTTCGAGGTCTCGAATATATTCTTTGCGTCGTGCGCGCGAACGCCGCTGGTTGTCACGGATGCGTAGTGACGAAGATGGTTGGCCAGCCTGATATGATGTGAGATCCCTCATAAGAGCATGTTCTGATTGTCATACGTTACCAACCTTAGCTTTTATTGATTGCCTCGTAGACCTGCTGGTGTCCATTGATGCCATGTCACTGTGCTGGGTGTCTGGCGGTGCCAGAATTTTACATTCCAGGAAGAAATTTACGATGGGGCCTCCAGCAGTTGCTTGCACACGGAGATGTGGTGGCGACCGATACGACTCGCCAGGGGCACTCGCCTGCCGCGAAGCGCTTACCTAAACAACTTTGGTTCGGAACGTAAATTAGCCGACCACGAAATAATCCAATCAGCACCTCCTGGTGACAGACTCGCCGTTGAGTTACCGTCTGGCATTTAGTTAAAACGGCCGACACCAATTCACTATCGAATAGACATGTACCATAACACACACAAAGAACATCTTCTCGATGAAAAATCTTCTCACACCATTATTGATATCCAAGGCTATCCCGGCCATTCGCTCAGTGATTCGTTTCCCTGCCATTACCTACACAACCATGGCGCCTGCCTGCGCCTCTGCCACTGTTGCCCAGCCCAAGCCAGCTGTCCCTGACATTCCCAATGGACTCCATAACACCGAACACTCCCATCACGTGTCTCTGTCTATATCAGAGCGCGAAGACAATCCTGAAATTCGGCTGAAATATCGCCCCTTCATCCTGAAGCCTGACGACGCCGAGGACTGGGTGAATACCCTGGAGTTAGCAACCGTGATGGACATGGCAGCGCAGGAATTACGAAAGACAAATAATAGACTAAAAGTACTGGTATTGTACGGCAGTCTTCGGCGAAGGTCTTACTCTCGACTGGTGGCGCTTGAAGCCAGCAGGATTCTCTTCCGGTTGGGATGCGATGTGCGCGTGTTTAATCCGGACGGGTTACCAGTGAAGAATGATACCGATCACGGGCATCCAAAGGTGCAGGAGCTCAGGGAGTTGAGCAAGTGGAGTGATGGACATGTTTGGGTATCGCCCGAACAGCACGGAAATCTGGTTCGTCTTGCTACAATCTCACCAGAATTGCTATGTCACCGCTAACAACTGCAGACCGCCGTCTTCAAAAATCAGATTGACTGGATCCCGCTCACCACAGGTAGCGTGCGTCCCACACAAGGCCGGACCCTTGCCATCGCGCAGGTGTGCGGTGGATCGCAATCATTCAACGCGGTCAACTCTCTACGTATCCTCGGCCGGTGGATGCGGATGTTTACCATCCCAAATCAGTCCTCTATCCCTAGAGCATACACGTACTTTCCTGACGAGGGTCAACCAGGAAACGAGAGGCTCATGCCTAGTAGTAATAGGGACCGGCTAGTGGATTGCATGGAGGAGTTTGTAAAATACACTATTCTCCTGCGGCCTCACCTGGAGCTTTTCGGTGATCGGTTTAGCGAGAGAGAAGAGAAGAGGGTCAAAGAAGAGAAGATAAAGCAAGCAATAGCGAGACAGCATTAGCTCTAAAGAACAGAATGCATGTATACTCATTGCGCAGGTCAGGATTACAGTTATCTTGGATGACATAACTTACATATTTCTTTCTTGTCACTCACCTTGAGCGATGTGTACACATAGAGGCCGAGCAATCAACAACTATAGCTAATAGTCTACTGCAGTTTCTGTTATTAGGAATAATTGCATTCTGCGCGCCTTTCCATCTAACCCTGGAGTAACTGGTGGAGAGTCATAACAGCAAATAATATTTTGTCTTTTTATGTTGCTAACAGTGCATGTCTAAACCCCCAAACCTTCAAGATCAGTCCTTCCAACCAACCCGCTTGGCAATTGGCCTGGCAACATAAACAAGGCCCAACAAAACAGGAACCTCGATTAACGGGCCAACAGTTGACGCCAAAGCCTGGTTGCTATCCGCCCCGAAGGTTGCAACAGCGACAGCTATAGCGAGCTCAAAGTTATTGCTCGCCGCGGTGAAACTCTGTGTAGCAGCCAGCTTGTACCCAAATCCAAGCTTCCAAGTGATAAAGAGGGTCACGAAGAAGATCAGGACAAAATAGACTATAAGGGGCGCGGCGACTCTGACTACGGAAACAATCTGGTGGACCACCTGACGGCCTTGTGATGCGAACAAGATAAGGATCGTAAACAGAAGCCCAATTAGTGACCAGGGGCTAATCCACTTGAGAAACACCCTGTCATACCAGTCAGGGCTTGTCAGAGTGCGAATGCCGAAGCGAGTCACAATAGCCGCTCCAAGTGGGATTCCAAGGAAGACCGCAACACTTTTAGCTGCGGTGCTGTAAGAGAGAGCAATATTGTCTCCGCCGCTGATAACCTCGATAAAGAAAATGGCCATGGGCGCAAAGAGTACCATCTGTAGGAGCGAATTGACGGCAACAAGGATTGCGCAATATTCGTTGTCGCCACCAGCCAGTCCTGTCCAGATCAAGACCTATGCATGTCAGTTAACAGTGTGGCAGATTGGCTCATTGAGATGCAACCTACCATTGCGATACATCGTGCTAGGCCTACTAGAATGAGGCCCTGGCGGAGCTCAGGTTCGTCTGGGAGGAAGGCCCAAGCTAAAGCCAACTGCAAGAAAATATCAGCAACGCCATGAGTAAATGTTAGAGGAAGGTGCATTGCCTACCATCATGAAAGGGGCAATAATCCAATTGACAATAATACTGAAGGCAATTTGGATCCAGATCTCCCGAGTGGAGAACACACGATGAAGGGACTCGTATCTCACTTTACAGAGGATAGGGTACATCATCACCAGGAGGCCAACAGCTATTATTCACGTTAAACAGAGGTATTCCAGAGAAGTATCAAAAAGAGCCACATACCAATAGGCACTGAGACGCCAACGAAAGTCCCTCGTTGCAAGGCGGGACCAGTATTTGGGACAAAATTTCCTAGGATGATTCCAATGGCCATTGCTAGAAAGATCCATAGTGCTAGGAAGCGGTCTAAAATCCCTAGGCCCTTAAACGCTGATTGCTTGGTGCAGGAGCTTTGTTGAGGCTCCTGACGAGCTTGCTTCTCAAGGTCACTAGGGTGGACATGTTGATGGCTCGTGGACTGGTTGCCTCCTTCCGGTGCGGTTTCCATTTCGTGCTCCGACGGAAGTAAAGTATCTGAAGATCAAACAAGGGTTAAGAGAGCTGCCAGGGCGAAGAGTTTATTCCTGGACTCAGAAAAAGAGACCGGAGAAAATGTTGCTTAGGAGACTAAACCTTGAGACAAAGGCTGTTGTTATATAGGCAATTGCGGCGACAGACAAGAGTTTCCAGCTCTTTTCTGGGTCCTTCTGTTGGCAGAGTGATCATCTCCCGCAGGAGGTCACTCCTCGCTGCTAATTGGTTGACCTTCAAATGCCCCCACTGCGTTGGCAATGAGACTTCGCACCGCACTTTGTCAGCCAATAGTAGTAGCTCTGTGACATTCAGCGTTTTTGCCGACGAGTCTTTTGGCACGTGCTCTTGCAGAACTACTGGATTGACCAATACTGCTAGTATGAAAATCCCACCAGTTGAAAGGCCCGTTGGGGGTTTGGTCCAATCAAGGTGGCGAAGTGACATATTAAATCTGGCAGGCCATTGAAGCGTGGGAAAAAGGCGTGATAAATAGTTCGCTCACCTGTAAGCTGCTTGTGGTGTTGGCCTTATACAGAGCTCTAAATCTGCGTTTCCGAGACATCCAGCCCCCCTCAATACTCCATGTGAGTCATTATATCCATGCGCTGCCTAACGTTTTTCTCAGCATTAATCAGGACAGAACAATCAACATTCAACATCAAACAAATAATTCCACCATTTGCTGTGCAATAATTTCAATTATCCAGATCAACAACAACAATGAGCGACAATCCTAGTGTCTTATTTGTCTGCGTTCACAACGCTGGCCGCTCTCAAATGGCTGCAGGCTACCTCACTCATCTCGCGGGCGACACAATCGAGGTCCGTTCAGCCGGTTCCGCTCCGGCCAGCTCTATCAACCCTAGAGTCGTGGAAGCAATGCTTGAAGAAGGCATCAACCTTGCCGACCAGATACCAAAAGTCCTTACCGCCGACGCCGTCCAGCGCAGTGATGTTGTTATTACCATGGGCTGCGGTGACGCTTGTCCCTTCTACCCGGGCAAGCGATATCTTGATTGGAAGCTGGACGATCCCGCCGGTCAAGGGCTTGAGGCTGTACGACTGGTTAGGAATGAAGTGCGTCGTCTGGTGGAGGAACTTATCAAGGAACTTCGTCCCTCCCTGAAAGAATAGGCCACATAAACATATGTGTTTCGTCAATTGTTATTGCAGTGGTTGTGTGTACAAGAAGGGCTGCTTCGGTAGTTTAGTTGAAGAATAGCTGGTTAATATTACTTTTCGAATCCGCTAGTAAGTTCGTATGACCTCCGAAAAGCGCGGAGGTTCGTTATCGACGTACGCTTAGCCTGCCTCAGATATAAGGCTTGGAACTTGCAGTTGTCCAATCTGCTGCGCAGCCTATTGAAGCGGCATGCGGTATGCCGGAGGTCTCCTAGCAGTCCAGCGAAGTCCGTTACGACAACAATTATAGAAATTGTATTGAAAAGTAAGATTAGTCCAGCAGGCTCAGAAATTCCGACTTAAATCATATATAATCTTCAGGCTGACAGCGCGGCTATCTGAGCCGGCGGCCATCCTTCGAGTACCAGTCTCCTGACTAATATTTTCTCAATCAAATAATACAGCTTGTGACAATCAATCATATCGCGGTGGCAAGACCTGCATAATACAGATCAGAGAGGCTAATGCAAGGTCAGAAGTCACGTACATTGTCTTGCGCAAGAAGAATAATCGGGCCTTTACAAGGGCCCGGTCTCTCAGGGCCTGAAGCGCTGTCTGCTTTCGAGGGCACTGGATAGACCACCTGAAGAGGTACCTCCAGCAAAGCACGCTCAGTTTTAACTCCTAATAGCTGAACGTAGACGCGTAATGTATATGACCTTGCAAGTAGAGTGCTGCAAAACGTTGGCAACAAAGCCTCTTGCGGCTTCGACGGGACTAGGATCATGGTTTCCCAGTGTCCTACCTCGGTCTTGTCTTTGGCGTCTAAGGAACTCAGAATCAATGCTAATGGCCTGTTATTGTGGAGCTTGAAATACCTGATGTTGCTCTGTCTCGATCCCCTTCACTTCCGAACTCATTGGCTGTAGGACTTTCCGAGGAAGGAGTCCAATCTATTTTCGCGCAGTGTTGAGTAGCTCGGCCCACTTCTTTCGTATCAAATCGGACCCCAGTACGTCGCGACTGAGAGAGCTGACCCGGTACACAAGAGCTTGGTGTTGGAGAGTAGAAAGTTCGCACACTAATTGCCGACTTAATTTTCAACGATATATCCTGTAGGTGGCTTATCGCAGAAACTTTGATAGATGCAATTATTTTCAGGGCACACTCCGTAGACGGTAAGTCACTGGGTAATGAGTAGATTAGAGGACAAGGTTCACTGGCACTTAGAGTGAAGCAGCCGAGGCGACGACCAAAGACATGTCTTCGTAATGGTAGGAGAGCTCTTGTGATGAACTCGTTCGGGAACCAAGCAGTCTGTATTGGCGGCTGAATCATAGTATATGGGAGGAATCCGATCTCTCTGGCGCCCTCAATGACGCCCGCAGCTGATGTACCTCGAGAACTCACCCTTACGCAGTCAATAATAGCTCGGATCACGTACTGTACTGATAGATCAGAGGCCGAGGATTGAATATTAGCCTCGAAAGTCGGCGGTAGTGACTGACACAGCCGTGGTATCCCATCGTCGGGGCGTGTGGTTGTGGCGGGGAGAATGAAGAAGAATGGGAAGCTATAGGACCTTGAACCCTTGGGGTTATCGTTGTCTTGGATTGTTTCGGGACAAGTGTTGTATTCAACGCTCAGGAACTAAGTTAATCAGTGACTTTTTCCAAATCCCATTATCCTAGCACTTACCGTCTGCCGAGTCTCCACAGGAAACAGATCTCGATATACCCCTGGATATGGCTTGATATTCACGCTGTTGAAAAGAGAAGTAAACTCTCGCGTTGACTGTATGCCTGCCTATACCTTCAGCTCCACTTAGTTAATTCAAGCGACCTGCCCTTGACTAACCTTCAATCATGACCCTTAAATCTTTGAACTGGAGCATAGTTTTCGATGAAATATGTATTCGACCCTCAATGGAGTTACCAGGCCGGAGCAACCCGAACTTATCACGGCCAGCGCCGCATATGTCGCACTCGAATATTTCAATATCCAGACTAATCTCATCCGAACTGTGGTATTTTTTAGCCATTGCTGGATGTACTTGGATGAGATTCGGCGAGCAGATTTTGGCTGAACAATCTTGGTTCAGGTCATCAGTAGGTAGCATGGAATGCAACGAGCGGGTATGTAATGATATAGAACTTTTTCTATCAAGCAGAAGCCCAAGGGAAAAGGAGCTTCGCAGCGCCACCACCCAGAGATGCGTTATTTATCACAGGCGCATTGTATTAGCGGTGATAGGCCTTTGCCCCAAACAACCCTGTCAAGGCTCTGCAACTGTGTGTCCTGAACACACAATATGGTTGGTCCATGGAATTAGAGACAAAGCGTCGATGATAACTTCATTGCTCCCAAACGTCAAGCTAAAACGAGATGAACCTTGGCGCTCCCCGTATTTCGCCTCGAAACCTTATCCACAGTCATTAGCGAGAGGAATTTCTGGCACTTGACAAACGGAGTCTACAGGTAGCGTATTAAATCCCTGCGGTGACATCCTCGGGAAAGTCGGAAGGAAAGTCGGAAAGTAAGCGAAGGATTTCGCTGAGATAACTTGGCTAAATTAACTCATTGGAAGTACTTTGCGCAACTACTGAATAGTCAATGGTTGTAACTGCCAGAGGTCAGCACGGTGTGGAGCGGAGGAAATATGACCAATCAGCATTCAGCAGTGACATCTAAAAAATCCTCTCAAGCGCAAGCCGCGAGAGTCGAGATGTCTACTTTTTACCTAAGATACATGTGATATTCGAAGGATATCACAGCAACGACTAAAGGTGACCTCATCAACCACCCTGGTTATAGGAGCTTGTCGTAAACCTTCAGGAAAAGAACCAGCTAAATGCCGCATGGATTAAGAACCGCTTTTGATCTTTGCCAATAATAAACTCAACAACCTCAGATTGGATGATACTAGACATCAATCAGCTGTACGGACTAGCCACCTTCTGTGAGGCGTCAGGGCCTTACTCATGGTACTCGAGAAGTATTCTAGCAGCCTTGATGCTGAGCTGGATGGTCTCTGGTCGGGAGACATCAAATGCTGTCCTGGTCTCTGAGTTGGTGACGCCAAGTGTGCATACTACCACCAAGATACTCTTGGTAGGTCTTCTGGATACCGAAGGATGAACTGCCCAATTTACCATTTTTGAAAGACCCAGTCATGCGCAAATCACCTGATAGCGGACCAATAAAATCCCGCTGTAGAGCAGTGCCATATTCCCCGCCCTGCGTGTTGATATCTGCTCCCTTGTCCAAGAGCAGTCTCACAACCTCCTGATGGCCTTCTATCGAGGCAGCCTGGAGAGCATTGCCATAGCGGCCGCCCTTCGCGTTGACGTCTGCCCCATTGTGGATTATAGTTCGTGCTGGCTGTGCGAGCCCTGCGAAGCACGCATAGTAGAGCCTGGAGCCTGGTGGAGAGCCAGAGTTGCTTTTCCAACTCACATCAGCCTGAAACAAATGAAGCCATCGTTGAAATGTCGCTTCCTCCATCAAGAACTTGACTATCGCTGCAACAATATCTGAAGAAGCCTGAGCTAACGCAGCATGGCCTGTCCAAGCTTCCGCCGCATATCTTGCCATTGGAAAATTCTCCTCGAGCTCTTTGTGGCTACCGTTGATGTCCGTGAGATAAGTCAAGCACGTCTTTGTAATAGAAACGCTGGCAGTCGCATTGCTAAAACCATTCATTTCACCAAGATACTCCTTGACAGAAAAGTGGGCGAGGTGTAGCTCTTTATTGGTGGCCTGAACAACTGTCAGTAAGCCGGGACAGTATTTCAAAACATCAGTCTCATAGAACAGTCGACGCTTGACACTGAACCCTCGCGCCTTAGTTTTAATCTGCGTCGCAATTACTTCTTTAGCTTCCGCTAGCTTGACAGGTCTCTTGGAGTGCACCAGGAATTGCAGGAGGCGTATAGCATCATTCTGTAACTCTGCTGGTATGTTTGCAATCATGCGCTGGTATGTCTCATTTAATGTCTGCGGCAAAGATGCAAGAGCCTCCTCCATAGCGGCTTCGTGGGAACATCGAGCAAGACTGTCCAATTGACAGAACGCCCACCTGAACCTAAGCAGAGTGTCAGCAAACCATGCTATTATTGAAGAGGTAGTAACTCACATCCCGTCGGCCCCATCACCAACCCTCCCCTGGATTTCCTTGATAAGATCCTGCGACAACGACTTCTTTGTAAAATCATGCCGTTGAGCAAGTTGTGTTGTGACCCACGATTGAATATCAGAGTCGACAGCCTCCTTATCAAGTGGCAAACAATTTTGCTCTTCTATCAATTGTGGAATATGGCTCAGAAAATCGGGTTCAGGTCGGCTGGTACAAAGCAGCTGGACATGTAACTCTGACCTGGAAACAATGTCCTTGATCCAGCGGAGAACATCATCTCTTGTAATTGATTCATCCAATGCGTCTAGGATGATAAATACCTTTTTCTGGGCTGCGACCAGACTGAGACTTGGAATCCACATCCATCTTGCTGGTGTGCTAGCATCGTTGAGTATATCCAGTGTCTCCCGGAAAGGCATACTGCTCCACTAGTGCCCTTCTTCTTTTGTTCGTCCGACGATATCTTCATCCGGGATCCGGGGTCTGCTTGGATAGAATTAATAAGGTCGTCCAGACGCCTCATGCTCATCTTAGTATATTCCCTGGCTTTTATTAGCGGATTTAGAAATATCAAAACAATGCCGGCCTTACCAGATTTTTTTGCTGAACAGTATCCCAAATCCTAGGTTTTTAGACAGCTTCGTGCTTAGCTTCTGGCCTCTGCTAAGTTGCATGCTGATCAGTTTCCTCCGCTGGCGCTGGTCACTCTCAGCAAGGCTGACCGGACTGCCCGGAAGCTCGTGGCCTGCTTCACTTTGGTTCAACGCAACCGTTCCAACCCCGCTAATCCACCTTCCCTGGTCTTCCACACTCCTTCGAGTGGTCTGCATCTCATTCAGCACATGGATTGCAGCTCCTCGACGATCCACGGGCTGGCCCTTCTTGGTGGAGATCGTCCTTTGGGCCAGTTGTACTTGGCCATCATACCATTCCCAGGCCCCCATGTACTCCAGCATATTAAGAATAGTAACGTGACGTTGCCGAGAGGATCCCATCTCAAGTACTTGTACCCATATCGAACCATCAGACTACGTGTTACTCGTAGATGCGGCTAGTGCCTCCGGCTGGGTGCTATGCAATGACCGAAGAATTCGTTTGTGTATAGCCTTTGGGACGCCGTCCTGGTGTTGGCTGAGTTGGTAGAGGGTCCGAGCAGCCTCAACAATCAAGTCCCGGACAGGCGATGCCTCCATAGAGGAGTCTGTTGGGAGCTGACAGGATGAACTAGAGCTCTCAGCTGACACTAGTACTTTTTCTTGGTAGACCTTAGGTTGAGGGAAGGACTTTTTTTCAATCTGTCCTGCATCTAGGGTCTTTCCGGCGGGCGGCATTGGTTCAGCATCTGGTAGGGTATTTTCGGGCCCGCGTGATGTTGGAGTCTCCATCAGTGGCATGTCCTCGCTTGCCATGGTGACTGTTGGAAGAGCTTCGTCGTCCTCCATGATCGGCCTTTCTGTTTCCAGACCGCGACAGTCAGCGGTGGGACTGGATTTCGCAAGGTATGCGGAAGATCTGCTAATCCTGGTAGACTTTGATGGACGATAAGGGGGATCTTGGTCTAGCTTCCATTTTCGTTTTAAGGGGGCAGTGCTCGCGTTGACCTGCTGTTCGGGTGGGACCGGCTTGTTTCTCTCTTGAATGGTTCCTACAATGGCTCGTGCGACATCCGGGCGTGCCTCGCAAAGTTCGTGAAGTATTGTTTGAAACTTATGTCGCACTTAGTATGTTCCTGATTTTCAGTGAACCAGCGTACCTTGGGCGTCTCTTGAAGATCAATGGCTGCGTGGGAAGCAATAAGATGCACAAAACGCTCCAGGAGCGCGATGAGCTCATCCCTGATTTCTTGGATTGGATCGGACGAATCAACATTGTTTGACAACATGGTTGAGGAAAGTGAGCTTGAATGAAGAATCGGTTATTGCTGTTGGTGAGACTTGAGCAAAAGAAGGGAGGGGTAGGGATTCTTATAGCCGTGGCTCTGGACATTCTACTATGCTAGCTGGGCGTTCCAGCATCCTAGGATGGTGGAAAACGAGCCAGTCGGAGGTGGCCAGCAGGGTGTCTGACTGACCAGAGTAGACTATTCCTTTCACGGAAAGTGCTTGGTTGGCTATCCTTGCTTCAACCCTCCCTAGTCCAAGGCAGACCCGGCTCGGTTCATATCCAGTTGGCCGACGAGACGGTTAGAGCACAGTCGAGCACGGATAAAGGCTATTGTGCGGGCTCATCGCTGAGGAAAATTATCGTGTTTGTATGTCAAGTCCGCATTGGACCGTACTCTCTTTGACATAGTGCGGCTGGCCCACCGAAAGGGCTTATCCTAAACCAAACTGTCCAAAATATTGACCTTTTCCGCGATCCTTGGCGCTGATAGTAGTCAGGAGCTCTCATCAGGGCGTGGCGAAGATAGCCATAGCGTTGCATCGGCGCCTTAGACGCCACCCGCTACTTCAAACTAGGTGGGACTAGAACTGCGCATGGTGAACGACTAGCTCTTAACACCCAGCTTAGTCTCCACCGTTCAAGTGAATCTTCGAATCAAGACCAGTTATCCAAGCAACCCGTCCAGGGCCCGTGAGGCTTAGGCTGCTGAGCTCTGGGACGCAAATGTAAATGAGGACGATTTGTCAATCAAAAAGCCTCCTGATTGACTGGTAGCAGGCGCTGCTGAACTGTGACCCTCACCGCAATCCTTGGCCAGCAATCCCATGCCCGCTCGCTCTTGGATAGCATGAGACAAATGAGATTTAGTGCTTGGTTCCGATTGCCAAGAGAGAGGAATCGTTTTCTAATAAGGAGCCAGCTGCTCTAAGCGAGCCATCACGAGTTGCAGGCAGCAGGCAGACTGCGAAGGCGCCTTCGTTTATTTCTCGGCGCCCTCGCGGCATGATGACATAAATTGCCCGTTGTTGGTTGGAGAGCCCGAGGCCGCTTAGGCTGCTTGAGCCACTCCACGTCCTCCAAATCAATGATAACCAACCGCTGGGTGGATTCGTCCCATAGCATATTACGCCACTCTTTGTCTTTGTGGTCGACTCCGTGTGACTGGAGGATGGACAGGCAACGATTGCGCTCTTCGTGGAAGAAGGCTGAATTTTCGTTGTTTATTCGCTGAAGACGAGTTCCAGACCAACTCAGGATCATCATATGCGTCATTATTTCACCATGGTACCAATATTCGATGTTCGGCACGAAGCTGCCTAGACAGACCGGGATGTGATGCCCTTGCAAGGTACGGAGGCGGTGATAGTTGTCTGCTTCTGCTATAAGGGCATGTTCCTTCTCCTCCGTTGTGGCTTTGATAATCACGGTATACCCGTGAGACAATAGAGTTGCTTTTAACAGATACCCAGTCCGACCACGGATGTGTAGTGGTTCAAAACCCTCGTTCCGGTTCTGGACAAGTTGACGATGCAGGTTGCGCGTGAACCCACGCGCGTCCATCGGATGCCACTGACCACCGTGGAGTTGCCGATTGGGGCACTTGGTATCGAGGCGACCTCGGTTGGCCATACCGCGGAGGCAAGCCATAGTGCAGTATGATCTCTGCACGCCCTTTTGAGAAGGGGCCTCCTTTTTCCTCCGGTCACGCGGTGCCTGCTCTTGTCCGCTTGCTAATAGGCGTTCACTCCCTTTTCTGCGGTTCGATCTGCGGGCGGCTGGTGCGGTAGACGGCGAAGGTACCCCATTGTCACTGTCGCTATCCTCACTTGGAGAGCCCTGCGGGGTAGATATACCTGGATTACAGCGAGCGCGGGAACGTGTATTGTGTGTCTTTAGAATCGGTTTCCAGTGTGAAGGCCGGTAATTCGAGGACGGCGGTTCCTTGCGTATCGTTTCGGGGATATCACGCAAGACATTCAAGTATTCGACTTCCCAAGTTGACAGGTTTCTATATGCTGCATCATGCCACTCTTGAGATGGAGCTTCGGCAGCCAGTGCTTGGAGGGTGAATGCAAGCATCTGACCCACAGCGGTCCGGTGAAGACGGCTCTCATCGCCTGCCTGCACGTCTTGGTTTGGGATGCACAAGTGGTACTGAAGTACGGTAGGATCCGTCGGAATACGTAGAAAGACAATCGCCTCCCCCGTCCGAATACATCCGAGTGGTCTCCCCAGGCCATGCATGTATGAAAATATCTGAGCAGACACAGCAGCAGCAAGAGTAGTAGCATAAAACTCGAATGTATCACCTTCCTGATTGATAACATCGCGCTCCAGGTCCATCTCATGGAAGCCCGCAACTAGTTCAGCGACGGTTAATTTATGAGGCGCTTTGAACTCCACTGCATAAACTGGTATCTGGCGCTCGTCAGCCACGAGGTGAACACAGAATTGATCGGCCCGGCGATTGCGTCGCCATCCTGAACGTGCTATCTTCTGATTTTGGGCCACCTGTTCCCCCCTTCCTTTTCTTCTACCTCTCCCGCGGTTGGTGTTTGGTGGTTGATCAGGCGCGTCATGTTCATCATTAAGATGCATCTGCTCCAGGCTGTCATTCAGCGAGGCTGAGTTCGCGCGGTCGTAGAATGCGACTCGACCCTCTATACCAAACTCCCGTCGCAAAGTTTCATCATCTTGTAAGGCCTCGATAATCTTTTCAACAAAGTTATCCACGGTGTCTCGCTCGAAATTTCGTAAAGTTGCTTCTGAGTAAATCGGCCGGTCCCGGATATTCGTTGCGACGTAGTCTAACTGGGTGTCGGAGGGAAAGAGTGGACGCGAGGTAAAGTCAACTGCACGCTCGAGTCTCTCCCAGATTCGCTCTTGGAGATCAGGAAAATCAGTCCAAGGTATAATCTTTTTGGGGTAAAGTCGATTAACTGGGTCAGTCACGTTGCCTTGGGTTGTCAAGGCTGCATCTGTCTCAACTCGGATCTCCTGTGACAGATATTCGTGGCAGCGGTCAAGGAGGTGAAACAGAGCAGTAGGTTGCAAACGCTGTTCTGCCTCTTCCCGTGCGTGTCTCTCCTCTTCCCGCCGCTTTTCTGCCTCTTCCTGCCTCCGTTCTGCCTCTTCCCGTGCGTGTCTCTCCTCTTCCCGCCGCTTTTCTGCCTCTTCTCGTGCGTGTCTCTCCTCTTCCCGTGCGTGTCTCGCTTCCTCCAGTTGACGTCGTAACTCGGCAATATCGTCCTGCATAGCTAGTGGTTAATTTGATGTCAGGAATCCAGCGGATATGAACCCCCTGTTGGGACACTTGCGCGACGCAACTCATGATCAGGGAGTAGTGACGCGGCACCTGCGCATTTGTTTATGTTTGATTACTAATGTACCACACACGGTCTCTTGATGCCTTAGGCAGAAATGCTTCAGTTCCTGCGGGAAGCAAGCCACCAGACACGTGCAGCGCTTAGTCGGCGTTGCGAGAACTAGTACTCAACTTTTATCTCCAGGCACCATCCAGAAGCACCCCTCTACCCTACCTGCTACTATGCCATTTGTGCTGCATGTCTAAAATCCGTGTTAACACCGAATAGGCATAATACTTCTTCTGGATACTAGTAGATTATATCAATATTATCGCATCCGTAACGTTAAAAATAGCTTCTTAACGATCCATGAAGGGCATACGTGGTGATCACCATTATTTGTAAGATTAGTGCAGCAGCGTACAGTAGGCACTAATAGGGCATATGCCATAGCGATAATCCCACTGAAACTGTGGAGTATGGGCACCGAGAGGAAGAGCACATGCGTGCATCAGGCATACGCAAAGCTATGGTTCCCTGGATTATGAGTAGGGAAGACAGGCGCGTAGGAAAAAGGAAAGAATATGCGCCAATAGGGCATACGCACAGCCATAGTTTCCTGAATTATGCGCATGGAAGATGGATGCATAGAGAGAAGCAAGGCATGTGCGTATTCTGTGCGTGTGCAGAGCCACGGTCTCGAGATATGCGTAGGGAAGATGGGCGCGTCGGGAGAAGGAAAGCATGTGCGCATGTCGGGCATATGCAGAGCCACGGTCCTCTAGATCCGAGTAGGGTTGCTGCTGGCGTGAAGACTAAAAGTGTGTACGCACAGACCCGGCGTACGCGATGACCACGTTTCTCGCCGAAACCTTGGCGATGGGTATGGTGATCAAGCGCACGCAGAGTGGAGTTGCCCATGCACCAACGGCGCGTATGCGATAGCCATGGGTTACAAGAAAACATGGCCCCAGAATAGGGGAGCTAAATATACGCGAAACTATCAGAGTAAATGATCGCGCGATCATCGCGCGATCAGATGAGTCATCTTAATCTGAGCCGCTTCCTTGCTTTACGGGAGCGCCTTCAGCCAAGCGCTTTTTCTCCTCAAAATTCTCACTCTTTTCTAGAAGAAGATTCTCTAGAGGCGGCGGGCCCCTTATATTATTTGTGTGCGGAGTATATACTCCCACCTTGAGGTGGGAGAAAGCTGGGCCGCTGTTTTCTGTCTGTCTGAAGGAGTGGACCAATGAGTCAGTCACTGGTGAAGCCACCATGTGGGCCGTTCTTGCGGTTCAAGTGTTCAACCAATATTTTATTTCGAGACTTGCGCTTTTTTGAGGAGCGTCAAGATCTTCCCAGCTCTGCCTGTGATTTGATGAACCCATTGCTTCCAACAGATGTTGAACACATTTGATGACAGGAGTAGTTCTTTACCAACCCCGCTTTTTGCTTGAATAGCTTTCTAAGGCTTAAAGAAAAACACCCTTTTTTTGCCCTTTTCCTTTTCTCTCAAACGCTGAGCTTTTCTGAAATCTGTTGCGTTGAACACACTGGAACCACAAGAATGAACTGCAAGAACACTCACATAGTCGCCTGGCGCTAAGTTTAGCTAACTTAATCACCATGCCTCACAACGGGTGACTAATTGGTCCCACCCCTGTCAGGGTCAAAGCTATCGCCCACTTTCCGAGAGACTTCGCCTTCTCTTCCAAATTCTTTCTTCCAACGAACTCGGGGAATTTTTAGAGAGAACATATTACTGTACTTGGAAATCCAATTTGATTTCGTACGGAATAGACTCCGTACACGAAGCTCTATACTACACTGTAGAAACTAATTATCTATACTAGCATCGATTTTAAAATAAAGCTCACTTGCGTAGATCGCCGTGGCAAACAGATATCTTGCCACCCTTGCCCAAACCCACTTTCCTCGTGGCCTGAAACGCCGGTTCTGCCAAAATCTTGCTGCCTAGCTCAGATCCCCACCTGGGCCATATACGGGTTGTCAGTTGGTCGAATGTATTTCAAATATGAAGGCGTGACAGGAAACTCCGTCGTCGACAGGTCGCGATGACACGATGAATTTTTATGAATTTCGCGGGAGAGCTTGCGATGGACGAAGACACAATGAGGTCGATCGCACGCGAAGTGGAGGACTCAGTAACATTTGGGTGGTCGGCAGACCAGACAGGCCGCAACAATGTATTCAGACGACCGCCTGGGTCTTGCACCTGCCGTAGACGCCAGTTGGTGGTTCTCCGTCTGTGGTGGTCGTAGGACCGCGGTCTGACGACCAGCCTGGTCGGGGGCGCAAGGTTTGGTGTTTCTGGCGTTATGTCAATCGGCCTACGCACCAGATCTTACTACCCAAGTCATCAGCGTCTGGACCTACCACCTTAGGCCTTTGCTCTGCCCCCTCTGGCCTTGTAGGTGTTCAGACCACAAGCCTATGTCTGATTTGGGCTTAGAACCCCGGATAGATCTCCTTTCCGGGCTTTAGGCCAGATCGGTCGTGTGGCTTGCGGCGCAGGAGATCCTACATCATGATCCTGACTTATTATGTCCTTGCCCCTTGGATCGACTTGTTCCTGGGACGCACTTGCCTCATTGATCTTATCACCCAGACTTGATTGTTGGCCTTCTGAGGCTGAAGGCCTGTCGGGCAATCGAGATACATAATATGAATCCTGCGCCTCGCTGAAGGCGCTAATGTACCACATCCAACCAGATCCGTGAATATCTGGACGATCTGCTTCAATCAAACAGGAAGAATGGAGAACAGAAACGAGGTATGTAGCAAATAACTAATTAATTCAGTGTATTTGTCAGATTGAGCTACTGTAGCCGCCGGCTATAGTTTGTTCTTTTAAGTTGCGATTAACATAGAAATGAGAAGCTTTTCCAATCCATGGTCTGCGTGACGTGTGGAGTTTAAGCTCCTGCCAAACAGGAGCCTTCGTTCTAGCGAATTTCGAGGCTATAAGGGACTTGTCTCTTATGCATTGGAAGATTTGATTTCCGGACATGAGCCATCGATTTGATAACGGCGCCCGCGGTGTATATTCCCTCACTTTATTGGCCACTTGGAAAGAGGGGAAATCAGATGAAACCCCGCCTCCTGGCAACACTGTCGACCGGCTTTCTACAGGGGGGAAAACATTCCCGCATAGGAGTAAAATAAGGCTCTGATTAGAAGTGATGAAGCAGTCAAGCGAGTAACAGCAAAACGGATTGCTGCTAGGAGGGAGCAATTACTCTATTAAGATTTTTCAGCCCATTTCTATTTCTCACACATAGAAATACCAGAGCCATGTTTTTCAAGTGTGTAGCTCTTCCAGCCCGCCTTTTGTAGATCAATCTCTGCATTTTCAGACAAATATTTCATGAAAACACCATGCGTCACAATCACGATGTGTTTCCTTTGTTCATACTTTAACTGATCAGAGAGTTTCGCGACGTGAGATCTCACTCTCTTCGCCCGCTCCTTCACTGCCTCATCTTCTGGGGAATAACGACCCTCCTTCACTTGCCAACCTTCGGCTAAATCTTTCACGTCTAGTCTCGGAAAAGCCATCTCCAGGTCCTGGGATGCGGATCCAGTGTCGCAGGGAAGCGCACTCCGTTCCTGCAAATCTGGGTCCAAGATGGGGGTCGCACCATTTATAATACCATGGCCAGAGTCTTGGTCGAAGTAGCGTTTATCGAGAACGTGTGGGAAAGCAGCGAGCGTGGTTTGGATGGTGCGCCGTAGTGGAGAGGTGAGGATTATGCCCACCTGTGAAGCATGAGGGAACGTTCGGGTGAGCTGTGTGGCTTGCTCAAAACCAAGGGGTGTCAGGCCGGGGTCAAGTTGAGAGAAGTCTTTGGTGACATTGTGGATAGATTCCGCATGGCGGACAAGATGGATTTCCGAAGTCATAGCTAGAGAAGTTAGGAATAATAACCAGTGATCTACTACAAATCCTCGTCCTGACCCTTTATAATAGCCGCTGTTCGCGGTGAACATAACAACTGAATGAAATAATTTCCGCAGTATATTGCGTGATCATAATTCGCTTTTTAAGTGGCTATTGATATAGGGGAAGTCGAAACCAGTGTCACCCCTCAGAGCGGTCGTTTTCTATGCCAAGCCATATGCCAAGTATGCGCTTAGCATATTTAGTACAATCTCGGGAAACTCGATTTAGCATTCTGTATGATGATCGTTTCGCTCACTAGTTTTATTGCTTGACCTAGGCCGAGAAAAGTATTGCCCGCAAAGGATTCAACTCGTGCCGAAATCAATGCTGTCATTGCTTTCTGTGACGTTGAACATGGATCTCCCACGAGACGGCCAAACGCTGCGCAGACGGTGATCAACTTCTTATTGGATAAACATTAGAGTTGACTCGAACGTTGCCATCTTCCAATACTTTTAATCTTGGCTCATCCCGAATAATTCTTCACTCCCTTTATGTTGAGACTCTCGCTAGTTTATCCGTAGACAAATCCAAAATGCTTCTCCTTAATCGGTCGCGACTCCTCTCGTCCCTACGAGCACTAAATCGAACTTGGCGCAGTCATGCAGAAGCAACCAACCCTGCACGCATAGAAGAGCCGCTATCCAGTCGCCTGAGCGAGGTCGTTCGGCATACCGGGTATCTGTTCATTTCCAGATCTTTCACGCGCGGTTTATCGAGAAAGAAAAGCGGGTTGATGAGCAGACGGTAGGTACTATTTATCTAAATGGCATATTGTGGGACTAATCGCTGTAGTACCAAGAACTCTTCGCCATATTGATGCCCGCAAGCGTGGGATCTGTGGCATGGGTGGATGGGAAGCTGTGAGAGGTTGATAGCGTTGGACCTGGCTCCAGGTGGGCCTAAAATCCGGAGACCAGCCTCCCAGTATCGCGGGCCAAGACAGATCATGGGAGGCTGCAACCAGTTGTCCCGCTTGGCCCGCTGTCCCCCACTGGCTCACAAGCCGTGGCCTGAGGGCCAGCTCGGCCGACTGGCTGCTAACTGGTTCCGGAGGGGCCTGTGAACCATCGAGGCTACAAATCCGACGCTAGGAGCCCACCATTGCCCGAGCACCGCAGAATGACCGCTGCGGCGCTAAGCCGTGGGTCAATTCCGCTGCTGCGCTTGAACGGGAAATCTTGAGATCAATTGCGAATGAGGTGGCTGCAGCGGAATTCTTTTCGCTGTTTGAGTCTCCCTTACTGTTAATTCAAAAGGAGATTTAGTTCCGCAGCAGATTGCTTGCCTGTGACCTATCTTTTCAGCGTTGTTGGCAAACCTGTGGCGAGGTAAGAACCATTAGCCTACACCAATTAAATTTGCTTAGAGGTTTACTTCGCCGAATTATCCCAAAGACCGCTCTCAGAGGAGGGGGGAGGTACAAAACGGATGGAGAGACTGGACAAGATACATTACATATTGTAGCATATGAGAGACTTGAAGTCTCAAATTTGCGCAGCTCTCAGCCAGTCTTCCAGCATATCCACAATATCTAGACTCCATCACCAGGCAGGACTAACAACTCCATACCAACACAACCCAAGCACAGCACCTAGCAAAATAGCCGCTGCAGGTGGAACCTTAAACCACGCACTCTCAGCATAAGTAACAGCGGCGACAACAACCCACCAGGGCTCTTTCGCCAGACTCTGACCATCACGATCCTGCGGAGTCAAATATCCAATTTCCCAAAGCCGGTACACAGCAGTAAAGACTAATCCTACAGCTGATGCATTCACACCGCGGAGAAAATCAACTATATACTTCTGTTTCCGCAGAATACGCCAGAAGGACTGGATCGCGACGGCGAGGGTGATTCCAGGGAAGAAAATCCCTAACCCACCGAGGAATGCACCGAAGATTGTCGGGTAGGATGTGGTTCGGAGGGCGAGTGCACCGAGAAAGACGGCAAAGTTGAAGTTTGGGCCGGGGAAGGCCTGGATTATCGCAAGGCCGATTAGGAAGTCTCGACTGGAAACCCAGCCTGGGTCCACAACGTATGACCGGAGCAAGGGGATAACAACAGGGCCGCCGCCGAAGATCACAGTACCGGCTAAGTACATGTTTGCGAAGAGGTCGAGGGCTAGAGGGGGTGCCGAAATTTTGGCTCTTGAAACAAGGATAGCGATAAAGGAAGCTGTGGTTTCTGGATCAGCCCATGTACAGTGTCATTGCAAACTTTCAGACGGAACTTACTAAAGAAGAAAATGAAAATTGCAGCCCCAACACGGATACGGATTACATGGTCCTGTGCGGGATGCGCATCCCTTTCTTCTGCCTGGGTATCATTCAAGTTTGGCGGGAAAGCCTCTGTACCGGACTTCCTCATCCGTAGCATCTCCGTCCCGGCCCCCTGTCCTGAATTTCTCTCAGACGAACGCTCACAACCTGCAGATCCAGGGGCATCGCCCTCCGGCTCGGTCTGTCGGTTCCTATTCTTCCACGCAATCTTCACCCTCAGAATTTGTTGATACACCCACCCATCCCACAGCGCAGTAGCAACACCGCCAGCAACCATGAGAATAGGGAAATACCAAAGCGCGCTATAGCAGAGGCCAGCACATGCGCCGAAGATTACCAAGATCCGGGAAATCTTATCGCGGATTGCCTTTTCGGCTAGCTGGACAGCAGCAAGGGCGATAATGCCTACGGTTGAGGCATTCAAGCCGGAAAGAAGAGCGTAGACTGGTGCGGGAAGTGTTTCGTCAATCTGTTGCACGCCGAGAGAGAGGGCATACATGCCGATTGCGCCGGGGAGACTAGCGACTTGATAAGCATATAATAAAGAATTGCAAGAGTCGCATTTAAAACAGTATACATACCACCAAAGGACAAATGCAAGCAAGGCCGGGATGAACCCAGCATGAAGCAACACCAAGCAGAATAACATCTTTGTAGACCCCGGTCCAGGAAGACCCTGACATATGGCGAAGAGTTCTTGGTACTATACCCATTAGTTCCTGACTATACTGGTCTTCAGATAATAAATCCTTACCGTCTGCTCATCAACCCATTTCTCCCTTTCGACGAATCGCGCATGCAAGATCTGGAAATGAACCGGCGGTCCCCCGAAGGACGTAAATCCTAGATACCAGGTATGTCGAACAACCTCACTCAAGCGACCAAGTAGGGGCTCTTCCGCGCGTGCAGGGCTGGCAGCTCCTCCATGGCTGCGATATTTTCGATTCAGTGCTTGAAGGGACGAGCTAAGTCGCGACCGGGTCGGGAGAAGCATGTTAGATTGTATTGAAATGAACCGGCGGGAATCAGCGTTCTGGAGGAGGTAAGGAGCTTACTGTACAATTGTTCAATGAGGAATCGAGTTTATAAACCTTGGAGAGACCGTGAACTCAAGGTTGAAATCAACCCAGCGATTATCCAATAGGAAGATGGCGACTGTTCACATGCTTGCCAAGAATGGGGACTTGGCAAATTATGCCTGTCACTACTGAGGTCTAATTGGTTAAAGGGCTCGGGCTCCTTTTCGGGTTTAGGGCAGGATGACACACCCAAGTATCAGGAGTCACCAGAAATTAAGTTCGTCAACCTTTGCGAGCTCCATTCGTCTGAGCTACTCCACAGCTACTAAATGCATGTAGGAGTTGGCCGTACTTCAACTTGAACCAAATATAACTCGCAACGCCAGTTTAGCGCAGTATTATCACGGATCAACTCGAAGAAAACCAAACATATCTCGCTCGTCACGATGACAACCCACCAATTTCTGGTCACACCACGTCACACCACGTCACAACGAAGTTAAGGTTCTGTAAACTGGCATACCGCAACCCGAAATACCAAACTAGCTATGGGGCCATACGAGAACCTACAATTAGCGAACTGCCTAACAGTAGGGTAGCCACGTGACATCCAATTTCGGCCAACCGTGGTCTCGGGACAGCGCGATACCGCCCTGCTTATCGCTTGATTTTATCGTCTCATTGTTACTAAAAGTACGTAGACTACCTATAACTAGCTGTTTCTGAGCCTCCAGAACCAAAGAGGAAAATTATAATAAGCGGTTTGGCCACCTATTACAAGCGACGGATTCTTCCCTTGCAGGCGGATGACTATAGTAAAGGAAGAGGGTCTGTGCGATGTGAGCTCGCCACATCGCGGTGCGATGCAGTAAGAATCTCAGTTCGGTCTCTTTCCCGCCAACAGCACGATTATCTTTGGAATAGGCAGGTCACAGATCGGGGTCGAAATCTCATCAGATCACAAAGACGGATTGCCTGCTCCGAACGCACAGGCTCTGGAAAAGCCAGCCAGTCTCTTGCCCTTCAACATTATTTTCATTTTCTTTTCGGGTTGAGAAAGTCTAACCTAACATAGCATATTTCAACATGTCTCGAACATTCTCTTCAATTCAGAATACTCTACAATATGGAGACATTATTTGCTTATAGCACAACGATAGTATAATTCTAGAGCGCTCTATTAATGAAACCCCTTTGTGCATAATCTGCTGACTGATGCAGAAAATATTGATCCTCGTGAGGGGCTTCTCTGAAAAGCTCTTCCATGGGCCCGATGGTCTTCAGTGCCTTGACTGAAACCCTCCATAGCAAGCGTGGCTGTGATGCATCCGACTCGCTAAACAGCTCCCAGTGAAGCCGAACATTAGCGAGATCACCAATCCGCGAAACTCGCATCTGATTTAGGGTCCCAGTGACCTGAGAATAATCCAGCCAGAGATTTTCTCGGGGACCAGGGATCCCCCACTTCGGCTCGAACTCTGGAGTAAATCGGATTGTCCCCGAAAACACCCCAAGAAAGTCACCTTCATGCACTGGAATGAGAGAACGCACAGAAAGGACTTGGTCATCATCTCTGGGTGCAAGAAGCATGAAGATAGACTTGTCTCTTTCGTCTTGCAAAATTGACCTGCCGCCGAATGCAACACCCAGGTTGTCGGGCGGGACCGCTATAGCCTCATTCTCCAGCGCGAAGCTAGCTTCCTCATCAGCAGAGAACCATGCATTGCTGGCATCATTCCATGATTGTTCTGGAA
>CDMC01000009.1:60711-83395 GCA_001511075.1 Aspergillus calidoustus
GTCGGGTGTACACCTTCTTAGCTGATCCGAGTGGGTTTGGTCCTCCTTTGAGTCACAATTGGTAGGATTCCTTTCCAGTGGGCAGTGCAAGACACTAATCCCCTACAGGAAAAGTACTATCCTACGCCCATTCGGAAAACAACCGAGGACATTCTACGATCGCGTCATACCCGGCACGGCCGCCAAGAGTCGGAGACATCTGAAGGCAACATCGAATCTACATAGAAAATGTATATGATTCAGAAGGATGAAACATGGCCCGAGTCTGATGATAGGAAAAAATCCAATAGCTATCCACACGAGTTGGAACGGTGATTGAATGGCTGAACGTCTGAATTCATATGGAACCTCTTTTGCTACTCCGATGTGGAGAAAGGAGGAGTTTTCGTGCAATAGTTGTTAGAGTGCGGTAAAGGCTATGATTGGCTGGACGTGGCCGCAGATGTGAAGCCTTCAGTAGGTCTCATTCGGCCAATCAATTTGATGGAGTGGGAGAAATGCTCTTAATATAACTTGTATACCACTTCTATCCGCCTTGAAGTAAATGACAGCTCATAGAGGCCTGCAGAAGCGGAGTTACCAAGTATAGGCCTAATGTTCCCGAGAACTAACGCCATGGTTCCAGGGGCCTTTAGTGTTTCTTCGAACAACCATTGTGTTCCTAGGATCGAGGATATCACTTCTTGAGAATGGTCTGATAGATCCCAAGAGTCCCAATGTTCATAAGCTAATAAGTTTCGCACCCAGGAACCCACCATATATTCAGCATATCTACAAACGGGGAAAGCTCCCCTGCAGTGATATCCCGCGGAATACTGTTATGAACCTAGCCAGGCGGCACTACGAGGCAGAATCGGGCGCGGGTTGACGAGCCTAAGGAGACCAAGATGTGCGGACCGAGACCCATCGGGGACTAGCAGCCGTTGACGATGAGCCACAACGGACCACGGTCCGCTGAGGATCGCGATCCAGGGACGACGGGCTTGGAGGAACCAGAAACCAGGGACGCGGAACCCACAGAGACAATAAACCATGGCCCGAAGAAAAACGCAACTGCGACAAGGTAAAAGAACGGACGGCAAGCTGGGCGCGGTAAACGGCTCCCTTTGCACCGCCCCATCTGCCGCCCGCAACCGCCTGCCGCCGCCGGTCATCCACCCGCCCCTTACGGTATAGCGCTGACTTTCTGTCGTTCACCGACCGAGAAATCGCATGCTGGAATGGTCTTGTCTAAGGTACTATGGCCCACGCTTTCGCCACCCCAGCCCATGAGGAGCATATGACGGATCCTTCCCGCGCCGTGGAGGAAGTAAGTCTGGGCCGAGTTGATCGTCCCGATGAAGACGGGAACCGCCGATTCTTGGGCACGCTGGAGGGCCCGGTAGACCTCGGCTTCGCGCGAGACCTCCCCCCAGAGTCTCGACATCGTCCCTTTCCCGACAACGGTATATCCAAAGGTGGCACACGTAATCTTGAATGGTGCGCCGGAGGACCCACAGGGGTCGATGGGAGTGCAGTTATGATCCAGATCCTGATTGAGCTGCGCCTGGAGCTTGAAAATGGGGATCGGGGGCCCATCCCAATTGACGATAGGGTATAAAGGCGGTGTAGAATTGGACGTGAAATCTGGTACAACATTTGATATCGCCCTGGACTAGTAGAGCGGTGACCGGAATTTTATTTTTCCTCTTGGGCCCCTTACCTGCCCAGTACTTAAGTAGTTAGGTAGTCAACAGAAGAGCCTCCAATGTGGTCGAATTTTTCTTAATCCATCAAAGTGAACGTTGTTGCTGTGTCCGACATTGCGCCATTCTCAGAAATAGACAATCATCGGATATCACAGTTCAGTCCTCCTCCCGCCAATTCCCCACATTGTTTGTTCCTTTCCCTTGCTCGACCAGCAGCTACGAGACCATGCACCAAACACTAAGACCGCTCAACTACGGATGCACGGATTGGCGGATCAGTAGTCAAAGAGCCGCAGATCTGTACAGTTCTGGTACCAGGCTCTGGACGAAAAAGGATCTCGAAGACATAGAGCAACAATTGCGCCAGTCCTATACGATGGAAAGATTTTCAGTCCGTCGAATAGATGGAAGCATAATCCAAATCTACAATCCCATGTTCCAAGTGCAGAATCCTATCTGGTACGGGGATATAATATTTTGGCCCATTTTCAGCCTGCAATCTAAGTCTTCCTTAGGAAACCTCATGTCAAGTACCAAGAATATTGGCAACTTGTGAAAGCACAACCCAACGGCCCGATCGAGACTTACCTATGCTCTTACATCGTGGATTGGAGCAATCAGACTGCACGAAACTTTCGAGAGCTTATAGCACAGCCTATGCAAGTCTTTGACGAGAAACAATTGTTGTGGCAGAACAGCAAGACCTGCAGGCAGTTGGCAGCCTTGGTCCAAGATGTACTCGGTACGAACACTGTGAAGAAGATTCTCTGCTTTGGGCTCGGTGATTTTTGCCGCTCCGCGCCTGAGTGGCTAAAAAAGCAGCACGACTCTTGGGATGAGAACTTGGAGGTGAAAAATGTGATGGGCTGCATGATTCAGCATTCGATGGCTCTTACTATTGCTCAACTTTGTCGTGGCAATGAAACATTGCCATTACTTGCTCAGGACCCAGAATATACGAAGGTCGCAGAAGACATCCTAACCAAGAAGGAATTCAAAATTGTTGGGACTCACGGTGCAGGAGGATTCGCGGAAATTGACGAGGACTCGATCATAATATCACCATTTGCTGCCGCACCAGTCAAGCAAATCATCGCTGATCTTGCTCGGCCTTTGCTCATCATTTCCACCGGTTTTGAAGTCTTCAATAGCAATGAGTAAGTTCGCTTTATCGATCGCTGAATATGTCTAACCATGGCACTCCACAGGAAACCATTGGCAGATGCTGAATCTCCGAGGACAAGGCAAATGTGGCTTGATTATGATGCCTATAGCCTTCCAAGCCATCCTGATGACGTTGAGATATGCTCTGCATTGAATGGGTTGCATTTGTATTGTAGACGCCAACGACGTCTGGATATGCGAGAAGCATGAGTTCAAGCCATCGCAAATATGAAATGGATTTCAGAACGGGAGGTCTTATGTACTTGGTGTCTCACACCCCTTATGTGCTGCGATTGATTTCGTAAACTGTTCCACAAGAGCCCGCAGAGTCATTATTCAGGTGCAACCTCATGGTTGGTTGCCGGTCAAGCAGCTTCAGTGACAGTTCAAAAAGAAAAAAACATTGCAGCTATTCGCCTCCCGCCTCCGATCGTTTACTCCTTTTTCTTGGAGCAATTGCAACAGGCATAACAAGCGCCACAGTCCGCATGGACAAAGCTCTTCTCCTGTCCGCAGGTGCAACATTTGATCGCGTTCACGGGACCGGTTATGTCGGATTCACAAGCCATGACGGAGGCAGAGACTATATAGATATTAATTAGGGGACCACCGATCAGCAACAGAGGGCACGTGTACTATACTTGAAAGGATTTGGCAATCGGGTGTACGTCTGAGAAGCGGTTTAGGAAAGCAGGCAGAGCAGGCAGTCTGTCGACTAGGTTATAGGAATCAAAACCACGAACGTGATTGTTGAAAAGTTCAAGTCACAACTGTTCCTTTCGCGCTCTTAAAACAACAAGAAAGCGGGGTAATAGACGTGACAGGTCACCTGGGCATAAAAACTGGCGAGGCCACTATATCCAATAGCCTCGTGAGCACCGGATGATTTCTAACGGGTCTGTCCTGCATGTAGAATCACTGAGGATGCCTCCTCCTAGTTAACTCGAGTGTGATGGCACCTGCATTTGGCGCTAAAGATGGCTCACTAGCACCAATCAATGGATATTACTGAGCAGCTGTGTTGATCAATAGGCTTCAGCGAGGCCCCAATTTGGGTCCAAGGCACCTGTCCGTGCGCTGTGTGCCCTTGAATGGTCAAGAATGGTTCGGTCTGGGCTCTATCTGCGATACAGACGAGATCCAGGCCACATCTTCTGTTTTAGAAGGGGTGGTGCGAAGGCTGGTTTGCGCGTTCTCATTGTTCATGTATGGGACAACGGCTCTCGAGCGACATACTATGGCGCTCGTGACTCAAACGCTGGAGCCCAAAAGTACTTTTTTGAACGGACGTGCGCGCTGTTTGGTGCGGTAAAGGGATGATAGTCGGGGTGCCCATGTCACTTGAGGCTGATTACAGGGCGCGATCGGGTTCAACACAGCAGATCGGGCGGAACTTAATATTCTATTTGGCGGCTGAAGGTGGCCTGTAGCCAATTAACTGTTAAGCAGCAGGTCACAAGATGGGGTGTTCCATCACACTTTCTCGGGATAGATTGCCGGCTCAGCTTGCCTCCTAAATCTAATAAAAGACCCAGAACTTGAGAAGTCATTGTTTCTTCTGACCGACCGAAAATAATAATCCATAAGACAATCGATGACTTTAAAAAAATCATAAAATGTGTGGCTTTCCAAGATTCCTTGAAGGCAGTCGTAAAGCAAAATAATATCGTAAATAGTCCATTGAACCAACTGTGAAGGGAAATAAAATGATTAATCAAAATGGCAGAGCTTGATGTATCCCAAATTATCGTTTCAACGGTGGCATCGTTCTGCGCTGGGTTATCTCTCGTACTCTGGTTTGCCTTGGTTTGCGATGGACATCCGTCCCGACTTGTCTTACTCCGCCAAAACCCCTACGTTTTCTCACAGGCTGTGGTAGGAGCTCTGGTTTGGACTGGCCTCATTGGGTCAGTGGCATTGGCTGTTTTCCAGCCAGTCCTCCGAAGCGGTGAGTAGCATCCAAGCTTCTCTCCTCACCCAGCTGAGTGCTACGCCCAGATCCTTCAAGGCCTGCTCTGACAGTCGAGCTGGGATTCCTTCTTCTTCTGCCACCGATAAACGAGGTAAAAAATACTCTATTTCAATGGTAAACCTGCTGACATCAACGAGTTTCTCGGCCTTGTTAACCAACGTCTCCGGTCAACTCGTACTTTCATCATCTTTCCTATCTCCAAAACTTTGCTACTGCTAACGTAAGTCTTGTTCTCAACCTCGGTCGGTTATAATCATAACTCAGTCGAACAGTTTCTTTCTCGACCAAATACAACGCCGAATTCGTCACATTCTCTACGCATCAATTATTTTACTCACGACTGCTGAGATACTCTTTTTCGCGATCCAGTACCATCAGCTCTGGCGAATTTGCGACCGGGTAAACACTTCGTACCCAATATCTTCTCGAAATCCGGATCTCTTCCAGAATCAACCCTCCAAACATCAACGGACTCTTAGGGCGGCAGCTTTAAGTGCCATGGTTCTCTGGTTTCTGTCAGGTCTCATCACAGTCAGCGCATATCTTGAACTCTTTCCTGGACCACAGCTAGCAACAGTGAGGAAGGCCCGTTGAATCGTCCGGAGTCGTTACTGACCTAGAAAAGGCCCAAATAGCCATGCTAAGCTTGATGAGATTAGTTATTCCATTTTTTTTGAGCAAGGAAATTTGACGTCCCTCCCATTCAGATCTTGAGGTAAGCCAGCCCTTCGACACATTCCATACTCGTCGTCGACTGACATGCCGTGTCTACCCGATTAGGCCGCAACCGTCACGTGTTACTCGTCCCCCCATTATCTGAAATTTGATTTAAGCGGCATCGTTACTTGCGGAATACTTTTCCCGCAACCTTCTGCCAAAAACCGATTCGAGATTCCATCCTCCGTATTCGAATATCCTATCGCCTGTTCTACATTGAAGCTTCAAGGAAAGAAAGAAAGACATCTGAGATGGCCGAAGAAGGTGGAATTATAGCGGTGGAAGGTCACACGTACAAAATAAAAGGTGCAGCTCTTTTTCGGGAGACAGACTACAGGAGAAGAATAGCAGCACAGGGAGAATCGATAGTCGTTTTTGACCCGAAAGCGGATCCCCGATCTCCTGCCGTTTGGGAGAATGGACAAGACCCTGCGATGGAAGAAACTGCAATTGTGCCTGCCGGATGCCAAGTGAGTGTGATTGCTGCTCCTGTGATAGGAGCAACAGTGACTTTCACGCGCGAATAATCTCAACTTCTGCTTCATATATCAAGTCGAAGCCGGCACGACGGCCAACCACTAAGACGATTGAAATATCCTGACTTCGGTCTTTCGGCACGAAAAAATTGAGGCAATCTGTTCTATCTGAACCGCTACCCCCCAATCTCTCAGCAAAGAGTCGTCTTTCCCATTTCCATTGCTCGCTACTCGTTATCGCCCCTGAAAGTCGTTCAATGAAATGTGGTAGCTTGCTGGTTGGCATGGACGCCATTTTATAGTCGATTTCTATTATCATTTTAGCATCAGTCTCTATGCATGAAATGGCGTTGCTTCTAACTTACCTTTGCTTCTTTGTTCTATCATCTGTTTGTCATTATTAGTCTCTGGGTCACGAAGTTCTCTTTGAGGTGGTGAGCCTTGGTCTGTACGCTTCCGTTTGTATTGCACCACAGGTTCTGGTTCTTCCACAATAGTTGGTCTCTCTATGTTTTTAACAAAGCTCTGGAATTGCTCGCAAGTATCCAAAGGTTCCTCGTCCTTCAGGCAAAGTAGGCTTTCGAAAATCTTTGGCGGTATTTGATCAAAAGTTACCTCCTTCAAGTCTTGGATGAGAAAATCGAAGGTGCCATCCGCCATGACCGTTGGGTGTATCCATGCGGATGGCTGTGGAAAAGACATTGCCCACTTCAAAACCAAGTGATGAGATTCGACGCGAAGTTTTTCACATCGGGTCCGGGATTTGGCTTTCCTGATTTGTACTTTGGTGGGATCCAATACAGACTCATCTGGACCCCGAAAGATAAGCACCAGATTTTTTCGGAAGATTGCGGGGTCGAATTCATCGGCAGCTTTAATTTGGTTTGCAAGGGCTCGTTCTTTGTCTGTTGGACCTGCCCTTCGCAATAGAAGTTCCACATGAGATTCAATACCTGCCACAGCTGTTTTGAGTTGCATGCTAAGTTTCTGAATTTCGTCCAGCTGCTCGCGGTTTGGACGAATTTTAGAGCTCAATTTGGGACCCAAACTTTCCATGTGGTTAAGCAAATTCGAGAACTGAGAGAGGACCGCGCCCGCAGACATGTTGCCCTAGTTTGATAAAACTCGGGAAAATTCCTGGCTGTTAAAAATTCAGAAGCAAGCTGACGGTCGCTTAAATAGGCTCCAGCCCATGTGAATGCCCCACTATGATGCATGACTCGGCCAATCTACGGCCCAAACAATGTGCTGCCCGATCAAAGTTTTTAAAGCCCTCGCAAATTACTGAGATGACGATTTTTTTGTTTCTCGACGATGTCACTAATTCTGCTAGTATTGAGTAGTCTGTAGCTAGCTATCCAAGGAAGTGATAATGGCTACAGGTACGTATCCTCTGAGCTTCCAGTTAGAAGAGACTACACGATCGACACAGTTTAGTATTTCAGGATAGCCAGTTGGAAGATCCCGCACAATACAGCCTGTCCGAGCCCTCCGTAGCGCATCTCGCGGCACAATGTTATTCAGATCGTGCTGTGGTCGAGACCATGACCAAGCATCCCGAAGAATGCTAGCATGATTCCTCCGTCGGTCGAAAAGGAGTAGTACGAGAGGGAGGGAGCGAGGAGAGGGGCCTATATTGAAGTATCTCTGCGGCAGACATAAAAGGCGGCGTGTTTCCTCCTGAATTCGTTTTTATATCGTTATCATTGACATTCGAGCCCTCATCGTACCAATCTGCTCCAAGACACCATTACCAATCACAGTACATCAGCTAATATGGTTGCAACTCACCAAGACATTAACGCGTCCCCTCCAGTCCCCCAAGCTGTTGACCGGGGACTAGAGAGAAAGCCTTTGCCCACTCTCGTTGCTGGAGAGCTGGTGTCAGTCGTGACTGAACTGGTGAAGCAAGCCTTGTCCAACCCGGCTACATGGCCCGGTGGGCAGCCAACCACTCCGGTCTGTGCCTTTGGACCATCCACGCCGCCGCTTGATACCCACGAACTGGAGAAGCAGTTGATAGACATTGCTGAGACCAGCTGTCAGTCTGACTGTACTGACTTTGACTCCCTTGGCACTTTCGACGCTGGAGAGGTCAACCCCGAAAATCTCATGGCCGAAAAGCAGCATAGTCCAGATTCTCGGTCCGAGGAGCTGGTTACAATGGGTCAGTTGAAATGTCTGCTCCAAGCTGTGCTGGAACACAAACCTCAATCGACTTCGGAGATTGCGGAAAGTGATCTGGTCGACAACCAGCACAAAGAGGAAAAAGTTGGAGCCTCCATACCAGACTACAAAATCATCCTTGAAAAGTACAGTTTCCCCACTCCAAGCATTATGTTTCAAGTTCACTGACGGGCAATAGGTGGCAAAGACTGATCGACGAAGGGCATTCTTCAGTTGGACCAGCTGTGGCTACTAAGCCTGCCCAGGCCCCGTGTGCTAGTAAGGAACAGGAAGAGAACGTTCAGGTGGTAGATGAAATTGATCTCAAGAGTCCAATCTGCACTACCCCGGAAGATTTCAAATCGTTCGAAAAGTGGGCCTCGACACCCCAATTGAAGACGGTCGTGGAAATGTAAGCCTCAAACCCCTCCTCCCATCACTTTCCAGCAACTAGCTGACGCCGATATAGCTGGGACAAAGGCGCGAGCAGATACAAAATCGGAGAGCCAGTAAAGACCAGCAGTAGTCTAGACGACTATGTTGAATATGCATTCGTTGTTCGCGAACGTGTTGGTACGTAATATTTTTTTCGCAAGCCGAAGCAATACTAACGGTACGATTAGAACGAAATTCTGAGAAAGTCACGACTTACATAGACATCAAATCTGAAGGCCTGCGCAACGTCCTGCGGGTAGTACTGCACGACATCAAAGCCATTAGCCTGATGGAGGAAAAACCATCGGTAACTAAGAAAAGAGTATCATATCTGAGAAGATTGCTGACCGGGTCTAGATCGAGCGAAACATCCTTTTTCATTTCCTCCCGGAGCTCGACAAATACGCGGAGAATATGAACAACTCAGACTGCGCGTTCCCGCGGCAGTGCCTCCGCTTGCTCGTCGACCACCTCAAGCAAGCGTTTTCCTCCATCTCGCAGCGTGTCGAGTCAATGCTGGAGCACGGCCACATTACTTATGACCTTCTCTGGGCGCTTTTCAAACCGGGTTCCCATGTTTTCACGACATGCTTCGCCACAAAAGAGCCGCGATGTGTTATATTTGACGCAGGGGAAGAGATAACACAAGATGGCGAGACGTGGTTTAATCTCGAATGCCGATTCCTTGATTATGACGGAGTCAAGTTTGGCGAGGCCGGAGTCTTTCCGCGTGTGCCAAAGTTCCGTGGGTCAAAGCCAATCGAGACCCTTGAGGCCTTCCCTCTCTGCTACCATCCAAGGCACCAGCAAGTCCGAAAAGACTTGGTCGAGAGAGGCCAAAAGTTTCGGGATTTGGCCGGCTCGCACATTCGGCACTGCAATGGCAGCGCATTCTTTATGAACAAAGGAAAGGCAATCAGAGTCAACATCAACAGTCGAGTGGGAGTGGACGCCGCATTTTTCCATGATATGCAGCCAAACTACTCCCGACCGTCACTCCGCGACCTAGGGGCCAAGGGCAAGAATGGAATTGCGGTAATTAACCTAGGTGCGATGCTCATGGAGGACCGCGAGCGGCAGAAGGAGAGAATGCAAGGAGACGGCATGGAGGCGCAAAAGTTGTGCGAAGCCAATTTCTTGGTCGCCAGCCCAACTGTCTGCTGTTTCAGTTTCAAGGAGAAAATGTTCTGTATGTGAAAGAATGTGACAGTATCGTGGCGCCCGACTAATGAGGCTCCAGTGGAATGCGCAGTCAGTGCTCTTGGCAACGTGGATTGGTCCCCCGAATCGCTCGACTGTCTGCAGATCCCTTCAGAGACTAAGACGCTCCTCTTGTCAATGGCGAAAACCCGTCTGGGATTGATACCCACGGTACCATTCGACGACGTAATTGATGGGAAAGGTCAAGGACTCAGCATCCTTCTGGAGTATGTCAGCAAATTTTCTATTACTATGTCGAGGTTTCCACTCTAACCCGTGCTAGTGGCCCACCTGGCGTCGGAAAGACGTTCACGGTTGAAGCAACCTCAGAATATTTCAAGCTGCCTCTCTATTCGGTAGGAACCCGTCGCGGCGCTAATTGTGGCCTCCCTAACTTTCCCAGATATCCGCAGGCGAACTCGTCGTCGACCACGGAGATTCCAATGCACTTGAGCAACAACTTGAAACAATATTCAAGATTGCGAAACACTTCAAAGCCGTGCTTCTCTTAGATGAAGCAGATGCGTTCATGGAGCAGCGTACATCTTACCACGGTACTCACAATCGCCTGGTGACCGTTTTCCTCCGAAAGCTGGAATATTATCAAGGAATTCTTTTCCTAACTTCGAATCGCGGTATCCAGCTTGATGAGGCGATCCTTAGTCGGATTCATTTAACCATCAAGTACAAAGACTTAAGCAGGGATTTTCGCAAGGGTCTGTGGTCAACTTTTCTGACTAGGGCACGTACAGTCCAAGGACCTGCTATGATCGAGGAGCATGACCTCCGACGACTGGAGTCTTTAGCTCTCAATGGACGAGAGGTGGGTTCTGAAGCGCTGCTTTGCACTTCTCACAGGCTGACTAGCATGAACTAGATCAAAAACATCGCAGCAGTCGCACATGCTCTCGCTGAGGCGGATGCTAGCCAGGTGAGCTATAAATACCTGGAGTTAGCCGCGGAATCGAATCAGAAATTTTCGAAGGAGTTCGGCAGACAGGAGATGTATATCTAGCAGCATACCTAAAAAAGTCATGTGGATAATAATCTTGATCCTCGCTGTTGTCGAGCGGTTCGGCGCTTGGTGCGATATGCTCCTTAGTACACGATAGTCCGTAATACCAGTCCTGAAGCTTCACATCTGAATCAACGTTTTCACATAACCCAAGGGATTACACAATAGTCAAGTTTGAGAGCTGGAATTGGACGATCCATTCGTATCTAAGTTTCTCCATAGGGTCCGTAGGCACTGCGTTGCATTTGACCATCTCTTCCCACAATTCCATCGGTCGTACTCCTGCCCGGAGGGTCTCCACGGAAAGTTTATGCGGTGGCTTATATTCAACGGCGAGGAGGGAATTGGTGCTACCGCACACGCGGTGAATGCAAAATTGGTCGGGCCGCGGACGGCGTGAAATATGAGGATTATTTGCGTCTAATTCAGCCTGGCTTTCGGTCAACGCATTGGTGTGGTTGTCGAACCAAATACCATCACCAAGCGTAGACTCCTCTCGAGCAGCCGGAATCTTGCCCCAGCTCTCAAATAATGTCGCGCACATGATCTTCCACAGTGATCCGTTCACAAGTCTCGATGCCTTGTTCACTGCTGATAGGCCGAAGAGCGAAACGCCTAGCAAACTCTTCAAGTGTAATCACGGGAGGGAAGTATTGTGCTCGGAATTCATCAGTAGATTGTAGGTAGGTGCATACCCTGTCGTAGATGGCTTGCTGTTGACGCCCTTAGGGAGGGGTATCGTCCCGGTGGTCGAGCGAGACGGGTTTGCGACTTTCAAAGGTCGGGAGAGTAGGTTGTGGCAGTGGCGTAGGAATTCCAGGAAAGTTGTCTGACAGGTGCGTTCTTCAATCTGGTTTCGTTGTGATTCGGCCGGCTCCCGCCTCTCTTTCTCGCGTCATCCTTCATCTTCTGCAAGCTTCCTCTCTTCTTCCTGCAAAAAGAGACTTTTGTAGTCTGGAGAGCTGTGATCGTGCCATCAACTGTTGGAAAGGGGGAGCTTCGTGACGACCAGTGACAAATGGTGAGGTCGGCTGCTCACGGCTCCCGGCACAGGTATTTTTCCGGAGAATAGTTGAATAATCACTCATGGAGGGCTTGATAATTATTTCGACAATTAACTATCTACCGCCTCGTTCAAAAGCAAAGGTACTCTTTCTTTTCTCTTCACAGTGCTCTGCCACTTCTCGGAGCTCCTGTTGCTGAGGTGTGGCCCGGCGATTGTTTCTTCCATCCCTTATACTATTCAGCAGGTGATTGACAAAGGCGAAGTCTCAGCCGTCCTGAAGGCAACCATGCAGCTTATGTCTTGGTCAAGCGGTCGCAGCTTCTCAAAATCGATCCGCTCGCCTCATCGTCAATGTTGATCTCCCCCACTTGCGTGAAGTTGGCGACAGAATCCTCTCTAACCCGCCCACGGGATTTCTATCGTTCCCAGTCGTCTTTCAGTACATCTCCTGGTCTCCTCATGGTCCTAGTCACCGGAAACATCGGATCTTGCTCGCTGGTCCGGACAAGAGAAGAAAAGGCATGCAATCTATACTGCATCAGATTAAGAGTACTTGTTTGATTTGGACATTTAGTGACTTCCCGTTTCCAGTCCTGATCTAATACCAGCTAAAAGATTAAGAGGCTGAGCGAACAAGGGCATAAAAATACATCGAAGAAGAGGACAGTGGTAATGAGAAAGTTCGATCTAACCGCAGACCTAGAAAACACACGAACGGCAGAAGGCTAATTGTGGGGCGAGAGCCTCAGCTTAGCATTTGACATGTATTCCCGAGCGGCAGATACTACCATCAAAGCAGCCGCAGCCTTTTGAAGTCGGATCCGTATGAAAGGGAGTAGAAAGTGAAGGGCAGGCCCAGGAGAAACGCACTGCCTATACAGCAAGTAGTTTTCGTTAGAATCCATCATATAGCTAAATTCCTCGAGCGCTGGTAGTCGCCCCCCTCTTGACTGGACGCCCAGAAGGATTGCTGTCAACGAGTAAAAGTTACTCAGACGATGAAGTTCCTGGAACGAATATTAAAAGAGGCAAGAATAAAGGCATGACGAATTCGAATTTACCTGAATCAATTCGACCAACTTTGAATTAAAGCCGGCAGTTGAACATTCTTCTGATTCACAGGAAAGGTTGTTCCAACGAGTATTAAGAGTCGACAGTACATCGCCGCTGCCCTTCATAAGACTGTCAACAGTAAGACCTTGAAAGAGACAGAGATCTGCGTTCGAAAGCTGGATTGCCAATGCCTCAGGTTTCATGTGGTACAATTGGTCGAGAAAGTCAGTCCGAGTGTCAAACTCCTGCAACCAGACGCGCTCAGGACTACTATACCAGCGTGTAAAGCGTACTGCCAAGGCGTCGAGTTTCATATCCTGAATTGGGCTGTTTCTGGAAAGAACTCTTTTGAGCGGATCAGTAATGAACTGAAAATTAATATTGTATTCGACCCATTTCCGTCTCACAAAGCAGTTGCAGGCATGCTCAACTGCGTGGGATAGGAAAGGGTCTGCCTCTTTCTTTAAGACCTTGGGGCTGTTAGTATAAGCAATAGACGGACAAGTGGGGAATGGAATCTAAACTCACTTTCTTCACATCCAAGTACTTTCCATATTCTTCTGCATGTCTTCTGAGATAGTAGTAAAGCATTGCACTTAGACAATCATACTTCGACTCGAGGAATCTCACGGCACCTGAAGAACCTGTTGCTTCCTTCACCCAGTCCTTGAATTGAACACAGTGGAAGTATCCCTCACTCTCGGAGATAAGATACGATGCGATTTTTTCGGCGCTAGAATCTTGTGCATCACGCGATTTCCAATTCCAAATGAGCAGCTTCATCCCCTCCGGTATCTCAGGTGAAATTCCATCTATGCCGGCTGCGAAGGCAATGTCCTGGTTGACAGACACATTACCACTGAAGACACTAGACCCTTGGCTCGTCTTGCGCCCTTGTTGAGTTGCTGACAGGTCGTGGTCTCTTAATTCCGTGACGCCCAAACTAAAATCCGGGTTCACGACGTCAACAAGAGTATCCTGAGAGGATGTATTCACATAATGAATGGGGTTTTTCTGTCCACAGACCTCTGTCAGTATATTAGTCAACTCAAAACCAGCTTATCCAAGATATTTCGTACTCACAGGGCTGACTTTGGGATAGAGAAGCATCTCATCGATGAAGTTAGTCAGGAGACCGGAGCTTCGTCTCGTCTTGCTCCTCTCTTGAGCCGCTTGGTCGTAGTAATGCACTTGACAACCGAACTTATCACCCTGCTCACAGCATACGTCAGGATATTTTGATAACACAAATGTGAGCGGTGAAAGAATGCAATCGTGCCTTATCGTGACCCGCCTGATGCTCAATATCCAATGTTGATGAGGTGCCACGAATGAGTTCTAGGCAGAAGGAAAAGGCACCGCATAGAATACTCCAGCACCGCCTCAGATGAAAGAAGATGCCAGGCATGGCTGAAAGGAACGTGCAGGAGTAGGCCTGAGTAAAGTTGAGTAGATAATGAATAGATAGCAACGAAGCTGGTCTGTGTCAACTTGCGGTGTGCATCCGGAAACAAGGCTGGCGGCTTTATAGCTCTGACGAGCACATTCGGCAGCGAGGAAGCGAGTCCTTGATGGTCTCGACCTCGTTCAATCCAAAGCAATAAGCTTGCTGAAGAATAGGAAGTCATTCCTACTGGCTGATCACTTTGTCCCATTTTGTCCCGTTCCGTTCCGTTCCGTTCTGTTCCATCCCATTCCGTTCTGTTCGCTCTGTCCCATATTCTAGCTTTTATTAACAAGTGCACGAATCATGGGTATCTGATCATTGGGTAACCTGGTTATTGTTTGTGAGATCGCCGTATCCCCATCCAAACTGCATAATACTAGAGCTAGGGATGATCTAATTTGGGTTCTAGACCATCTAGCCAAAGTCAACGCATGGACTCGCTGTTGAGATTTTTGGTGACTGCTTGGATGAAAGGTTCTCGGGCCGCTGTTGATCATCTTCGACCAATTTTAACGAGTGCATTGAAACGCCATGTTGGTAGGCGAGGGCTTGTCGTTTTTTTTTGTCAGGGTCTCTCTGCCAAGTATGTACCCAAGACTGTTGCTTGACTTCGTCTTCCCTTTAGGCTCATTCAGATATCAAGATGCATCCTCTGCACCTGCAACACGAAGCTCCTCCTTTTTCCAAGCCCCGGTAATCGGCAGTCCAATTTCAAAATTGTTCTGGGAAGACATCCAAGACGTCTCAACCAGCAAGTCCCCTGTGGTATCAATATCTCGAGAATTCGCTATTAACTGCCGACATGGCCCTTCAGGTAGGGTAAGTCCGACTCAGCCTTGAGGAACAGGAGAGATAGATCGATTGACATACAATGATAGCCAGAGACAAAGAAAGGGCCGATCTCCCAGTTCTTTGCCTCTCCAGGTGCTGGATGTTTTGCGTCAACTAGGATTGTGTTCTTATGGCGACCACCAGCCATAGGAACAATTCTGACGGCCCTTTACGTCGTTCGAGCTGTGGAGACATGGAACTTGCATTGAGCTACCTACGATCATCCGATACGAACGACAATGATCCCACCCGTGAATGCTCCCCCATGCAACAATTGGGGTTACCGGCCTTTCAATCGAGGCTGCGTGCTTCGGCCAGAAACTCCCAAGAAATCGCGGAAGACCCTGTGCAAAACCCAGAACCCTGCACTAGCACAGGAGCAGGTGATGGATCTAGAAGTTGTGAGAAAGGTCTAATAGACCAAGGTCGAAAAATATTCACCTTCGACAAGGGAGCCATTTGAACGTGAAAGATCTGGGAGAAAAGGTAGAGGCGAATATGTTGGAGCAAGGGTGGACTGCTCCGCAAAGCACGCCTTCAAAACCAGAGTCTTGCTACCCAACGTCTTTTGAGCCATCATAACTGCTGTCACATGATGAGGTGGGGTATCTGCCCCACGTCCTCTTATGACCTCCGAACTTGTCGCAAGGAACGATTTTCGGGTGATGTACGGACACTCGCAATCCACAAATAGCCGGGTCTATTCACTCTTAGTCGTCGCTCTCACAAAGCAATCATGGCTGCGAATGAACTCTACAGGAGGATATCTTTAGATACAGGAGGATACGAGGAGATCTTGGAGAAAGCAGAAGAGGTCTGACTACCATTGTGAATTCAAAAGCTCAAACACTGATATGTCAGCATCCAGTTAGATGCCAGATTCCACGGTTCAAATGTTGAAATCGATGATCGCTGGACCACGCACAACGCAAAACTGATAGAAGGCCATTCAACAGATCGTCTCATCGTCTTTCGTCCTCAAAAATCGAGTAAACTTCTCGGGTGCATTCGCGTTTACGAAGCTGAAACGACCGTTGGAAAGACCAAAAAGTTATGGGACGTTTTTGAAGTGGAAGGGACATATATAGGCAAGATTCCTAAGGATTGTCCCTTCGAGGCGATGCTGGTGGAGGTGAAATTGATCACGCTGAATGATCATGCAAATTGAAAGGGATAGTCAGAGTAGAATATCACGGGCAAGTCGAGTTTATCACCTTCTTGCAACGCTTGAGTACTAGGGATGGACAAAACGAGTGACGCGACCCGGTCCTCGGCAGGGACTGTGAGGATGGCTGAGAGTTTTGAGTCCTTGTGGATGTTGAAAAAGTGATGCAGAAGGTCCGGGGGTATGTTGAATGCAATTTGAAGAGGCCTGCTTTGTTCGGGGTGATATTCGAATCTGTTGAACATAATTGTTGAACTTCCAAGCTGTGATAGCACAGAATAATGTGCCAGTCCATGATCTATTTCTGTACTTTTATCTAGAATTCAGTCAAGTCAGTTGGTATCCTAAAATCTTCACAAGCAGTCCGTACAGGGTGTTAAAAGAGTTGTCAGCTCAGCTTCTATGTCTTTTGAGGGAGCAGTTTCCGTATCCGGAGGCCCAGGAGGGCCATTCTTGCCGAGTGATTTCACTTGATTAGACGAGCCCCAAAACTTCGTGGCCGCCTCCTTGAGCAGCTTTGGGAAGGGCGTCCGCCGTGACCACGCTTTCAGCTCATGGTAAAGTCCGTAATATTCAATCTTTGGTAACCCTGTGATAGAGTATTCTAGTATGCAAAGAAAGCTCGTCACCGGTCCAGCAACTTCCTTGACCTTCAACGCGAACTTCCGTGCGGTCATTCGAACATGCTGATTGGTTCTTGACTTGCCCGTGGTGTGATTAGTCAGCAAAGTCTTCCAAGCGACAACCTGCCGTTTCTTGCTCGCGGTCAAGAAATCGAGTTCTTCGGAGCCTTCAAAATCGAGGTTTTCTGAATCGGAATCTTCTGAGGCAAAGAACGGAATACGTCTCTCGAGTCTTTGCAAAAGACTTTGAGCATCACTAGGAGATTTCATGGTATAATGGATTAGAGACCAGAACAAGCGGAAACCGAGCAAAACGGGCAGGAACAGAACAGAACGGGAAGGAACAGAACAGAACAGAAATGAACTGAACTGAACAGGAGGCACAAGATACTAAATACCCGAGTTGTCAATTAGTTAAACTAGCTTGCTTACTCCACAGTTGGCGATTCGCCACTGCCGGCAAAGTGGATTGGCTATGACCAGACCTAGACGACGAAGCTGGCTCGAGCACACTGATGATTGGCGCACACGCACGGCGCTAGTAGTCGTCGGCGCAAAGTCATTGTTGGCGAGTTATAGAGTCAGCGCATCACTGCAGTTAGGCGCTTGCAATGGCCGTCGATCATTGCACCACAGTATTTCCGGTCGACCTACCTGCTCTGTAAGCTGCAGAATGGCCGGCACACAAGGAAGGGAAGACGCAACGGGTACATTTTCTCGTTCTAGTCTAAAGGTATCAAATATCACGATATGTATAAATATCGCCTTCTCCATCTAATGATGTTGGATGCACACTGGTCATACTGCAGAACTATGGAAGAAGTCATCGCTGTGATTAATTTTTTTATTCTCCTTTCAAATTTGTTGATCTATCATGCACATCGCCAGCAGACTTTGAATACAATCAACAGACACCGAAAATCCGTCATGGCCTCTGCCGTTTAGCCACCCAGCAAGAATTCTGCTCTCTCAGGAGGCTGGATTCGCATACCTGCCAAGCAGACACTCCGTGCTATGGTAGAGGCTTCCCTGCGACCTCTTGAGGATGAAAACAATTGCCCAATTTCAAGTCCTTATCTGTCGTCTTGCACCCGATCTCGCTTCACGCAAAGTGTTGAAGGTTCCTTGCTCAGGGGTCATCTAAGGGGAAGAAGGCAGAAGAGATCTGTAGCGACTACACCGACGCAGCCATATAATTGATGCTACACACGATGGGCTCAATGATATGTGTTCTCCGTTCTGTTCTCTCGACCACCAAGATGCAGCGATCTCAGGGGTAACGGAATACGAGGCCGCTAGTCGGCGTCACGTGTAGACCCACTTTCATATCACAAAGACTAGACCCTGAGTTAGGTACACTCCTTGACTCTCTCTCCTCAGATGAGGTAGATGTCCTCAGAACTTTTGCTGTTGATGTTGATCGTTTGCATCATGGTCTCTCTGACCCAACTTCCAAGCTTGTACATGGTGTGTCTTCATGGTGCCCGGGGCGAGATAAGGCTATAAGGAATGTGGCTTTATGGTATACCGACAGCATTCGGGATGATATCACTGAGATCATTGAAACTATCGGACAAAAGTGTGAAGATCAAGATCCCAAGAAAATATTTATCAGAGCCCAGATTGAAGCATATATAGCAAAGCGTTATGCAAGCAACATCGATTTCTTACTTTCTCAGCTAGAAATAGATATGGCAGTAGTGAGTGATTTTATCTATCTTATTCTCCGATGCTAACCATCATCTACTAAAGGTTCATCTCGCGCATCACGTCAACTATGAAATGATTTCAAAAGCCATGGTTAGTTAACTATCAACTTCCTGTGACTATTAACTAACGCAACCAAGGATAATATAAGGAGTAGGGTCGAGAAACTTATAGACAGAAAGTTTGAAGCACCCGAACTGCTTCTTCTACAAACCAATCGTCCACCCCTTGAGTCTTGGAAGACTGGGTCTGAGAAGCTGGGGTCTGAGAAGCTGGGGTCTGAGAAGCTGGAGCCTGAGAAGCTAGAGTCTGAGAAGCTAGGGTCGGCTGCACTGTCAGGTAATGTATAGAGGAAATCGAGCGAGACTTCTTTTCATGGAGATGGGTCATGAGATGGTGTGGTGAAACTACGACGTATGAATCTCCAGCTTGCCGTGCTTCTTGTCGCTGCGTGACTAGTCTCTTGCAGTCCGCTGTGCATAGCCACTTGGGGAGCTGTTAGGCTAATATTTGCCAGATGTACTTCCTTGTAGCACCGTCGAGTTTGAGAAGGGCAGTGTTGTTAATGGCGGAGTTGTCGAGGGTAGTGATGAAGCCACCGAGGCCTGCAACTGCCGGCCAGAGATGCTCAACCATATATGGCCTGGCCGCTTAGATCTTCACCAGATTCAGGGTAAATCTGATGTAGAGACTAGTGAGGAGAATGAGTTAGCTAAGTATATGCCCTTACAGGACGTGTTCAGTAGCTCACCATGGTTTTTGCTTTTTTTGTTGAAAATAGAAGAAGAGTGGAAGCTACTAGAGCAGTTAGAGGCGAAGGGGGTATTTGAATGAGTACTTTAGAAAAGCATCACTCCAGTGTGGCTGAGCAAAGGTTGACTCCGAAGTGGGAGAAGTTCTGCCACTTCACCTAACTTCAATTGTCAAGCGGTCGCGGTGGGCGGCTTTCTCCGCGGGCGTCTTGTTCAACTTGATGCAGGGCCTTCTGTGTACGAGGTTTCAGTATGTACAGATCTTTGACTATCTCCGTAAGTCCGTATCTATATAGGTACATAAGGGCAGCGGCTTACTGATTGGAGTAGCGAGAATGTCCTAGGTTTCCATGATTTTGCGAACTGGTGGCCAGAGAGAGACCCAGCTCCAGTCGCGTCGATTTCCTAGAAATTGCCGCAACATCAGCGGGCGGTCAAGGCGGCAACACAGGCTCTTTCAAGATTACCTCTTTCCGCTATCTAGGAGCCGATAAGATCCTCGAATTCCGTGAGACGTAGCGGGGTGTTCTTGGGAGAGAGAACCGACGAGACGCGAGAAGGGCGTTTCTTTTTCATTTATTCCGGCCTCAAGTAGAGTTTCACGGACAGGAATGAATATTAGCCAGGGATCACACTGTAAATGCAAGCCACCTACTCACCTATACCGGACAGCTCGGTGATAAGTGGGTCTATCCGCTCACTCTTCTTAATCCCGAAAAGCGCGAATATCTCATCGATTTTTTTGCTTGTTAGGGAGTAATTGCTGCTTCCATGATCCCTGGCAGTCGTGGCTAGCTCTACCATGGTACCGCCGCGGTTGGTTTATAATGCAGTGTGGGATCTTCCAGGGGTTTCCATAGACGTTTTAGGGACGGTACTCCAAGGTGGAGAAAGGAGAAAGCTAAGCCAATAATAGTGGACACAGATTAACCATGGGTCTCGACCACGGAGCGATGTTCAAGCCCCTCCGCTCATCAAAAAATGGTGTATGACAGAAGCTCAAATCAGCCATCTGTCAAAGTTAGTAACCAATTAATCTACGCCGTTCCAAGATAGATACCTCATTCAGTGACGTTTCGACTTGGTAGAAGTCGAGACTGCGTTTCACAGAATCGTTCTGGGAGACACCCGGGAATGTATGTCCTGGAATTCCACCGTTCTCTTTATCCATACGCGCGCCTATATACGGCCCCGACTCATTGGTTGGCTCTCCATTCGAGAAGGGGTTAGGAGGACCTGGCGGCCCTTCGGCGCCAGGACAACCAGCAAAGTTGGAGATGTGATGCGGAGGAGGTGCGCTATGAGATTATTGAGGGGCTAATGTTGGAGGCCCAGGGTATGGCAGGGGTTTATCATTGCCCAAGGCCTCGCGGATGGAAGGGAGAGACTGCCGAGGTTTGTCTTTCTCGTCGTCGGCGCGTCGCGGTTCCGGAGGTGAATCGTATCCAGGACCTGCGTTTGTGGGAGTCGTGGAGTAGGGATACAAGGGAGGCTGGCTCGAGTACATCGCTGTTGGACTGAAGGGGGTCGCAGGAGAAGCGGCTGAGGCTCTCGGACATAGAATATTGTGGTGTCCAAAACTGATGTGGACGACGGACGACATGTCAGGTCGAAGGCTAGAGGTTCGATCGTGGTCAGTACTGTACGATTTGTCTGAGAGCTCCTAGCGAGGTATTTCAAATCATGTTAGCGCGGCCATCTATAGGAATCAATTTAGGTGAAATTTCAGGAAGTAACAGTGACGACATGATTGATCATTTAAGGACATTGTCATGGCTCGAACATCCTGTTACCCGAACGACTACGGTAACTCAAAACAGCCAACAATGCAGTAAGCAGCAGTCGCAAGCAACGGGCGGTCAAGGGTTGCCTTACGAAATCGAGACAAGTCTGCAGAAAGTAGCATCGGCCGGAGCTTGAAGACAAGAAGCTGAATTCAATAATCCTTTCTGCTAGCATTCACTGGGGCATGCTGTACAGATAGACCTACAAACACCTGAAGCCCCGGCTACTTCGAGCACTAGGAGCAATGGGTGGAACTTAGAACGTATTTCTCTTTTCCAATCTCCGAGCAAAGGAATCTTTATATTGGGCAAGTTCAACTCCTGGGCTCTCAGAACGGGCCGTATGCTCTTCCATGGTGAGAGACTCCAGACCATTCCCAACCGGGCCGGAGGGAATAATCAAAGAAGGTGGACTGTTTTTCTTTGACTGCTCTCTTGCTGCCACACTTCGAGCCAGCGAAGCGCCAAGACGACACTGGTCTGAACAGAACAGGGAGCCGGGTGTTTGTTTGCCACAGGACACACACTTCTCAAATAAAGTTGACATTTGAGATAGCAGCGACAGACTTGTGGTCGATGAGTCAACAACACGAAGGGCTGAAAATGATGACCGTCTTTTTAAAAAACTTACGTTACAAGTAAGACTTTTATTCTCGGCGAGTTTCTTGAATTATGCAATGATGACGAGCGCGGAAATCTTACGTCAGTTAATCTCAAGCAAGCTCGTCATCTATAGCTACAATTTGGTGACGGACGATTTGGGAGTGTCAACCTAATTCGAATAGAATAGAGCACCTATCACTAGTAGGTAGGGTTGAACAAGTCTTAAGTATGCCGCCGGAAACAAGAGCGCGCCCTCTAAGACCCCCTCCTGCCCTTCCCACTTGTCGCCATCAGTGGCATCATCATCGCTTTGTTTAGATTTTGGGGAAATGTAAGCGGGGAGGTCGGATCGACGTCGGTGGTCAGTCGGTCTTCACTCGCCACAGGTTTCCTAGCAAGCAACGAAATGTCAGACTACGAAGGATGTACGAAAGAGGAAGGAGAAGCTGTATGCTAGTTGATTCAGAAACGAATCGCTGGGGTCCAGGAAGACCAGCGATTCCTAGAGGTCATATATATACAGCAACGTCACGCTCGGGATTCAGCCCAAAGCGGTTAGGTCAGTCAGTTCGGTCACCGAACTGTCGGACTCCGAGCGGTGGTCGCGCGGCTTTCTGACGGCGATTGCCTGAGGCACCCGCTGTGACAGGAAAATATCTTCCATGGTCACTGGAACTGGACAAGGGTAAGTTACATCACCGTTCAAACATGACATGAGATTTTGTCCCCTTACGTAAACTCTATAGGCTTGAGAAGCACTCGACAAAGGCGGTTAGAAAAGTGGTCTCGATCCTCTCCCTAGACGTATCTGGGGCCTTCGACAATGTCTCCCACCTTAGATTGATCCATAACCTGAGGAAACGAAAGATAGACTGGCGGG